>VXAK01010744.1:156260-378206 GCA_013399435.1 Arenaria interpres
CCGTTTCCAGCTACAGGATGGACAGAGGATCTCGTGGTTTCACACAGCTCCTGCTCTGACACGTGGCACTGAAGAAGAGCAGTGAGCAATAAATATGGAGGGCCAGCACCCTCTCGTAATGCTGCTAAAGAGAGGGCAGAGAGGCGGACACCTAGGGGTGTCAGAGGCACAATGGGCAACAAGACTGTGGAAGAGGTCTCCAAACCAGGAGTAAGACACGCAGCCTGTGGCCCCGGGGTCCATGGGACATACGGGACGTATGTGATGGTGTCCCAGCAGCTGGTGGGGTTCAGCCTGGTGGGTCTCAGCAGGAGGCAGGAGACCACCATTGACACACTCTCAGCAAGGCACTGCCAACTTCACTTTGGCACCTCATAGCTTTTGAATGCGTTTTCCATCCCACCAAAGTTCTGTCAAACTGAATTATTTGTGGGGGGTATCAGCAGACAGACTACGTTGTTGGACCTTTTTCTACCCTGTTCAAAGGAGGACAGGAGGATTTGTACCATTTTCCTCACACTTTTTTTTTTTTTCTCTTTTTTCAACATGGCAGGTACTGTATTCATTAAACAACTTATCAAATTGTTAACAAAGAACAAGTGTGTGTTCGGGAGTGTGTCTATTTTGTGCATGAAAGGACAAGTGTTAGAATTACTTTCAGACGTGAAAAGATGTGAAACGAGAGCCCTGGTAATGCTCAGGTTATTTTACGTCCTGTACAGCATGTGCCCCGTGCAGCCTGCACTCCAGGGGCTGGTTATGAACCATCAGACTCTACTAGAGACATCTAGTACCAAATCCATGTGGAAGAAACATCATGAAGGGTCAGTGGAAAAAGTTATGGAGCAAATATGGACATCCCAAGCTATTTGCTGAGACCAGATGATTTCCAGCCAGCATCAATAGATCTAGACATCAAAATACACGATGTCATATATTTAGATATCCAAAAATTAGTTTGACAGTGGGGCCTGAGTGGTGCAGCGTAATCATAAACAATCTGGAAAAGGGGTTAGCAGGGAGGTGACATGTCCTGCTGGTGACACAGTTATTCAGGGAGAAAAAGACAAGGGCTGATTGTTAAGAGCAGCATAAGAACCTGCAAGTGCTGAGGGATTGGGCAAAAAATAGGAAATGAGGTTAAATGTAGACAAATGTAAAACACAATGAAAAGGGTACTCTAGAAAAGCATGAGTGACCTGGACAGGGTGAATGTAACAGTGAGGAAAGAGTAGATGGACTTCAGATGAAAAAAAATATCATAGGCTCAAAGCAAATCAAATTATGTTGTTTTTCCTATGATGTACAGTAAAACTGTGTTACTCCTTGCTGCAGCGTTGTGACTTCTAATTGTTGTTTCCATAGGACTAAGGAGACAAATTCCAGGAAGAGAAATCCACTGACAGATATTAAATATAAAGTTATATCTGTCTGAAGAAGTGTCTGAGGTGCAAATTTTCGGAGGCTGGAATGATTGAGCCGGGATGCCTCATTCCAGCCTTGCCCTGTGGCTTTACTGCTCTCCAGCTGCTGGGCACTCCTCAGGGCAAAGCCCTGGGCTGCCCACGGTTGTGGTCTGGCCACTATTACCATGCAGGAGAAAAAGTATCGAACAATAAATACTCTTTGCCACATTTTACAATAATTATTTAAATAGAAATGTAAGAGAAGAATTGAAAAGTGGCTAACTGACAAATGTCTTAGGGTGCAGTAATGGGTCCTGTGGTAGTTGCTGTCTTGCTAGGGTCTATCTGGGAGATACATTTCTATACATTTCTATATGTTTTGTCCATCTATCGTAGGCTTGAACACTTTCACCCATGATCAGACTGAAAAAACAGGGACTTTCTGTGCAGTAAACCTGCTCTCTTCGGCCTGGCAAAGGAGTTGAAATTGCTATTTTATAACTGACCCAGCTCCACGATTCCGCTCTGCCGGTACAGAACTGATTGGAGGCCAAAGGAGCACTGTGCTCATATTAATTTACCAGATAGGATAAATACAAAAAAATTGCTTATATAAGATTACCAAATTAAACCATTGCTGGCCTTTATGCTACTGTTTGCAGAAAGTACATTGGGGCTTCATTATTCTTCTGTTATGTCTTTGTATTGATTCAGATTAATCGGAAAGCTCCTGAAACCTTTACATAGTATTAGAGAGATTATGACAGTTCATCAGCATCTTTGCTCCAAGTTTTTTGGCTGCATAACAAGTATATATCCTTCTTCTTTCCCCTCTGGGAACTGCACTTTCAGTGAATTAAACACAAGGAGACCAAAAAGTTCAGAACAGTAGAGATGTATTAGGGGAAAAAAGAAAACAAACAGAAATGAGTACCCGCTAAGTGACTTCAGAAGCATAAAACCTCCCTTTGGTCCCTGGGTAAAGATCAGGCAGCCCTGGTGAAAACACACCTGATTTGAAAGAGGAACCTGCACCCTGAGAAAAATCTGTTGGAAAGCAAGAAAGCAAGAAGGAAAGCAAGAAATAAAGAAGGAAAGAAAGAAGGAAANAAGAAAGAAAGAAAGAAGGAAGGAAGGAAGGAAGGAAGGAAGGTAGGTGTTGTAACATGCCTTTTGGGGGAAAAAAATGTGTGTTTTATATATGAAGAGACAAGTGTTCTCCTGAGGCTGATATTTTTATTCATCTTTTTCATCTTTTGGCAATGTGATGTATTTAGCACATATCTTATCTCACAATTGTTGTGGACTCACAACCCCCTTGGAAACACATCCAACTGAATTCTGAAGAGCTTTTCCATAAAAATATATCTTCCTTTCCCAGTTGTTTTCTTTGTATATGTCTTCTCTAAAGGTTTGTGTTTGACTAAAGCTTTCTCTTTCAGAAACCAGGCATTGAGAAAACAGCACTGCCAAGAAACCCTAATCAAGATTTAGAAGAGCCTGTTGCTATGGAAATAGCCGTGGCATCACATGTTCAATACGACTTCTGCTGTGTTAAAAAGCAGGCTGAAAAAACCAGAAAACTCTGGCCTGAGCAAAATAAATCAACAGAGTAAACCACTTGAGTGAATTATATTAAAAATACATTAATGGTGAAAATTTAGCCTTTATTAATTATGCTTTCATTGGCTCTTTTTACCTGCAGGCAGACAGACCGCCCCCTCACCCCCCAGGCAGGGGGATTGCAGCAGAGAGGAATTACTTGCACCCAAGCACCCAAAATGAGTTCACTATTTTGCTGAGTATATATTTAGTTGGGGTAGTTGTATCTGCTCTCACTCAGCAGTGCTGACACCAAGGGCTCAGAAATCATGACTTACCTGCAAAAATGAAGTTGTTTTTTGGAGAGCAAAGGCACCCTGCTTCAGGGGAGTGTGTGCGTGGGGGCTTCAGTCAGGGCTACTGATTGTTCTCACAAACTGTTGAGGCCCCACAAAATCTCAGCCCCCTAGAAAGCTTATGGCAGTTTACAGCCTGAATTAATCTGGATGTACTGTCCAGGTATCATTTCCATACTGACAAAGTCCAAGGCACGTTAGCCTGCATATCCAGGTTGCCTGTCTGACAAGTCCCCTTCACCAGTTTTGTCCTTTGAGCTCCCCCACATCCCATCCATTCACTGAATTTTGGTCTTCTAATATTCTATTGCCTCTTAAATTGAGGCAAAATCATCATGCTGCAGAAATTTTCCACAAGTTCGGGAGTAACAGGGTCTAATCCTAGGTATTGCAACATTGGTTCTTGGGACTACGATGACCATGCTTTTGTTTAGTTTGATCCCTAGCTAAAAGATTGCTGAAGTTGAAGATAGAAATTGTCATCTGTGCCTGGAGAGTAAATGGCCCTGGAGGTGAATCAGGGTGATTTACGCCTCTCTCTGGTCTTGGCTCAGGATGTTTTCTGTTCCAGGTAGATCTCACCACTTTGGTAATGCTGAAGAATGTGGAGTCAATTTAAAGATGAAAGCTCAAGTTGTGGAATAAGAACTGAGTGGCTCCTGACAAGCAAGATGATTAGATGCACATCCATTTTAGGGCTGCTTACAGACATATGGAGATTGTGGGTACAATGGTAACTGGGTTCTTTACAGAAGTGGTTCTACAGCACTTCCACATGGTATGCAGGATTGCCCTGTGCATGTATAGCTTAACTGTATGTACAATGTGCAAACCTTGCTGTTCTGGATACCCCACACCTGAATATCTGTTTTCAGGACTGCTGCAAAACCTTCTTGCAAAACTATGTTTTTAGAGAAGGATGTAGTATTTGATGTACAACACGGAAAAGCCCATATTATACAGGATTATACAGGATGCCTAGTGTTGGCAGATGGATCTTGAAAGTCTTTGGCCTTCGTGCTATGAATGCGCACCTTAACCCCAAGCTGATCCAATGCAGCTCCCTGTAAGCCGCCTCATGCCAGCGATGACTGCAGTGAAACTACTTTTAAAAACTAGAACAAAATTGTCTAGTTATCTCAACTGAAATTCTGCACCTTTTAATTTAACCTGATATGGCCTCAAGAGGAAAGAAGAAACAGGAAGAGTTAAGTCCAATGTTGGTAGAAGGACATGCTCTAAAAGCCTGATTATCCAGATGGAACAGATAAATCTGTTACTCTTTCTCTAAATATCAACACTGCATAATTAGCAGCTGCTAAAATAATGGAAGCCAATTGAAGAAAAACATGGTATGCTCTACATTCATTTATTAAATACCTTATGTTTCCAAACAGAGCTTTCCATATTTGCTGCAAAACTACGTAGCTTCATGCTCCACACAACTGAGCAAAAATGACAGCACTGAAATGAGCTATTACTATTTCCATCAGGAAGATATGGGGAACTAGTCTGTGTCTTTGAGGCGAAAATATATATTCATCAAATGGAAAAGCTTTAAAAAGCAGCGCTATCTAAGATATCAGCATCCCATCTCCCTTGGAGACAGCTAAACCCCACATTTATCTAAATTATCTTGGTAATATGACAGAGTGATTGCTCACTAATGGTCAGTAACAGTTTTCTTTGTCATTTTCCTAGTCATTACCTCCTCAGAATGAACTCCAGAATAAACTGCTGATGCATCGTGACTAGAATATAAAGCGCACCTTTACAACAGAGACCATTTCTATTAAACTCACGAACCCATACATTGGACTTCTGACATTTTCATTTACGAAAAATAATACCCGTCTATTACAAACCCTGATGAGCTTAGAGATATTTTATGCTTAAAACAGAAGCAAAGTAATATTTATTTTGCACAGCTGTCTTCTATTTTCTTCGTTCTCTCCCTACAGCAACTCATACACAGGAGCTGCATTTTCTGCAAAGCAAAGAGCACTGTTCAAAGAAGGGTAGTTTGTAGATACTGTATTTCATGGCCCATTCAGCTGCATTTTTTAATTTGGATGTTTAAGTCTATTTGCCCTTTTTCAGGAGCTGGAGAGAATCACTGATTACACAGTCTGCCTGAATCTCATTTCCCCTGCTGAGTCTGAGAAAAGCCCTCACAGAAGGCTTGTGCACGTGGCAGCTGCTTATTGACTCCTTCTTCTCCTCTCGAAGAGTGGAAATTTTCAGAGCTGAGATCCATTGTCTTTATTTTAAATTAAATGCAGCTGATCTGTTGAACTGCAAAGATGGAGGAAACAAAAAACTCGAGCAGAAATAGTAAAGGAGCCAAAGTGCTGCCATGTGAAGCTGCATGATTTTGAAATACTGCATTAGCCTAGAAAAACAGTGTTAGGGTGGCCATAAAGGAACATCGTATCCTCCCCGGTGTCACACCAAACAGATTCATACTGATCCTTCAGGGAGTCCTAAAGGCTGGAGTGTTGGGGAAGTGCTGTGGAGACTCTATGCTGCATCATCTGACCTTTTCTACAAGAGGGGATCCTGCCCGTTTGCTGTGTAAATGGGCAGTGACAATACAGGGAGCCATAGTGACAGAGGTGCTCTGTCCTGTGAGCTGTGAAACGCTCTTCCAACCTTGCAAAATCCACATGCACAAATAAACTGTACATACAAAAAGTTATAAATACTTCTTTTTAACCTCTTTTGCAATTAGAAGAGAGGGGAGGATCACAGCACGCTCTGACTCCGAGAAAAGAGGGTCCCACCTGATAAGGCTGATACTTCTAAATCATTAGGGCACAAGGACTCAAAGAGTTAGGTCAAACTTCTCTTTCTCTTAAAATAGGCCACAAAGCCACATAATTTCCTTTGTTTCACAGAAAATGCCATGTATCTTTGCTAGCCTAGGTTGACCACAGAGTTCAGGTCAGCACCATGGAGGAGTTCAGGTCAGCACCATGGAGGAGTTCAGGTCAGCTTGACCATGCAGTTCAGGTCAGGGTCATGCAGTTCATGGAAATGGAGTTCAGGGCAGGTCCTCAGTTTAGCTAATACAGACGTGCACAACTAACAGAAGAAAAACAAGGCATAGATTACATAAAACAGTGTGGACCCTCACAAATCTAACCACTTCATGTTCTTGGGGGTCCGTGGTTATTTAAATGCATTCAAGTTCTTCCAAAAAGTGCCATCTGGCAGCATTAGGAGCTCAGAGCACTGAGCAGAGACCCTCAGAGCACTGGAGCAGAGAGCCTAGGGAGGAGCAGCCCCGAGCTGGGCTTCTGCGCCGAGTCACTTCCCAGGGCTGCGCAGCGCTCCCCTCAGCAAGGGGTTGGCTTGCTTGTGGCAGCGGATGCTACAAAAAGTTTGTTGCTAGAGGCTTTCAGGCACAACTTTCCAAGAAACACAGGTGTATTCTTTCTCTTTTAAAGGGAGGGAAAAAGACATAGAGCTGAAGTCTTAACATGACTAGACTTTTTGAGTCCAGGCTGCCTCATTCGTATTGCTTTCCCTGAAACACAGTGTTGAAGATTTGCATATTTCTGTGTAGATGCAAACAGTAGATCTCCTTGGCAGGCAACGTGTTTACCTGGGAGGACAATGAAGGACTGGCACAGAAAGGAAACATTTTTCCCTGCCAAAATGTCGTTGCATCATGGTTTGTCTCGTCTATTCAAATTCTGTTTTCTTATTTTCAAAAAGCCATCTACCACCTGAGTGCGATCAGTCTCCTTGAGGGCTAAGAAACAAAGCGGTGCATCTGTTCCACATGCTGAATGGGCCATGAGGCTCGGGCTGGGAACTCGTCCTGAGCCATATGAGTCCTCCCCCCCTGGAGTGAGGGAGTGATGCCTTCAGCGTATACAGTAAGAATTCCCACTACATCCATGGATTAGCATGGACTTACTTATGTAATATTCTGAAACGAGATGAATTTCTAACTTTTCTCGGTGCACGGTAAGAAACGCAATAAAAACCTGCAAGTATAAGAGGCTGAGCTGGACAAAAGCTCAGGTTAGCTCATTATCGTATCTCTGGTGCCCAGCATTGCGTGGGTATCCACATTTGGCATTTTGTGGCAGCAACTGAGTTCCACAGTTTAATTATGCACTCCGTGTCAAATTGCTTCATTTTATGAGATTCGCTGGAAATGTCATTTAATGCCCTTTAGTTCCTGCATGTGAGAAACAGTCACTAATTTTTCATCTTCACTATACTTCTCTATCTTTTCTCTCCCAAGTCAAGTTTTTTTAAGCTGATCTTATATGGAACATATTGGCATAGACAAGATTTGAATGTTAAATGGCTGTTTTGCAAATCAAGTAACTTAATGAAATGTTTTTAAATAAAGCTAATGTGCCTAAGAAGAATAACTATTTGAAGATGGAAATCAGTTCAGGTAGTGCTGAGAGGGATAGGATTATTTTCACTGTTTACAGTTTACACTATAAGATTTGAAAATACATATAGTACAATAAAGAAGCAGTAAAAATATGAGCAGAAACCACCTAAGTATGTGTGGGAGAGGTGAGAGGAGGTAGGAGGAAAGGGAGAAGGAGTTTAAGCTAGCATAGAAAATTCCCTCCCCATAATCACTTGAACACAATAAAAAATTAATCTATTCTATATATTTCCCACTATAATGAGTTATTTTTTGCCTCAGGCTGCCAATCAATTCAGCTGACAAAGACCCCAAACCTTCAAATGTCTTGTATCACGCTCTTACACAAACTAAAAATTTGCACTTAAATGTAACAGAGGGTTAGAAGGAGATATTGTAAAACGTTGCTAAATTTATTGAGTATAAAAGGTGCAATGACTAATTTATAACAAAATAATTGAATTCTCCAAGGTGATTTAGTCTCTCTTCCTTTTACCACTGTGTCTAAGAACTTAGCAGGCTACGTAAGCAAAATAGGTCTTTTCAAAATGAGCAGTAGATTCTCAGACAGATGTTTTGACCCTTAAGAAGATTTTAATCCATGTTTGTGCAATCCTGAACCCAAGCTTCCCAGTGGCCTTGCCTGAGGGGGAAAACGAGGTAAAGGAAATAGTAATATTACAAAGAAACACCACTATCCCAAGTTGGCAAAAGGAGAAGTCTAGTAAGAAACCAGCCACATGCCTGGAGTATGTCTCACTGGTATGAGACCAAGGTGCCAAAGGGGATTTTCACTCACGAGTTGAAGGCTGAGGGTACCTCAGGACATCCCCTCCTCGGGGGGGAGAACACAGAGTAATCACTGCTGGTCACATGCAGGTTGCTTCCCTTACCAGACTGAAGTGGACAAAAGGTATCTTAATTTTCAGCATTATGCATATGGTTGTATTTGAAGGGAAACTGAATTTTTAGGAAAAGAAGTTTTAGCATTTTGAAAATGAAGGGGAGGCCTTTTTGACCTTAAATGACATGCACAATTCTCTAATCCTCTCAGAAGCGCCCTTGTCACGCCACATGAACAATTTAGAGGAACTTCAGGCCACTCTAAAATCAGGGGGCATATGATTAGCATTAAACCCACAAGCATTTTAATCCTGCAGCAAGATTAAAAGGGTGCTGAAAACAAAGTGGTGTTCCTGTTTCCCTCGGAATGAAATATTTCATTCAATAACAACAGGAACCTCTAGAGAAAAAATGCCCGCACTTTGGGGTGGATGGCAGTGTGGCTGGAGGGCTTTTCAACTTTTATACATCCAGCTATTGACTTCGGGGAGTTTGCTCCAGATCCGCATCGGTGTCGCTGAGAACAGACCCTGGTCTCCAGCCCTCGGACCTTGCTCAGTTCAAGGATGGCTTATCTGTAGCTCCCTAATAGAGAGGCTTACAAATAAGTGGCTCAGCTTGGTTAAAAGCCACTTTATAAGCTGCCTGCTACAATACAAAGCTTCCCTCTTTCATTAAAAGGTATTAGATTTATAGGAAGACAGCAGTTGTAGGCCTTCCTGTCACTTAAGGAGAGCACACTTTTATGACAGCAGAGAAGCCAATAAAAATGTATAGGCTGAGTGAAAAGTACTTTGATGGAGCCGAAAAATATGACTTTAGATATTTGCAAATGATGAACTACATCCTGGACCTGGAGACACAAATTAAGCAAAATGTCTCCATACTTACAAACTGTGAACATGGGGCTGAAGTTATCCTCCTTAACTGTGACAACTGGCTGACAATCATCAGCCTGGGCTGCCTCTTGGGGCAATGGGATCACAAGTGCCCTGAAGGTAACTACTGCATTAGGCAGGACTGAGGGATCCTGGGTGATGAGGCTTCTATTTTTTGCAATCCATAAAAGTACCTGAAGTTCCTAAATCCAAGCCATAGGCTGAAAATACAAGGCGGTATTACTGCCATCCCGCCATCCACAGAATCACAGAATCAAGGAATGGTTAGAGTTGGAAGGGACCTTAAAAATCATCTCCTTCCAACCCCCCTGCCATGGGCAGGGACACCTCCCACTAGACCAGATCAAGTTCCTTCATTACTTTATCTATTTAATTGGGTCTTGAACCAAGACTGAACAGGGATTTTCCCTTCCTATCTATCTGTGCAGCATCTGTAGTACACGTAACAATTAAGAAACAAAATCCAGACTGCTGAGCTAAGATGGAGCACCTACATTTATTCTCCCATCCATTTTGCATAGTTCATGGCAAATTTATATTCCAGCTAATGGAAATCACAGTATATTGATAGAAGATAATTCAACATCTTGCAAAAGAAGAGACAGAAAAATCAAAGGGAAATTTGCAGATTCAGCATCCTTATTACAATATAATAATAGCAGAGCATCTCTTTTCTATTTTAGACATTTCATTAACATGTTACTTGCTTTGGATTCTTGGATTTTAGAAAAAAAAATCTTAACAGCACTTGATGGGAAATGTGCTGCAAGAGGAGCCCTGATGCTATGGTAACAGAGCTGCATGTCTGTGTGAGCCACACCGATGCGAGGGCTGTGAAACACTGGCTTTGCTCCCATGGAGTTCAATGGGAAGACCCTCTGTGATTTCAAGTGTCATGAAATCACTACTTTTGTTTCTATGTCACTGCAGGATAGTCTTTCTCCAGATAATTTCCCTTCAAGGTAGAATTTTTAAGGGATCATGCACACAAATGATGTATGTTAAGTTGACTTCTTTGAAAAGACCTCCTTTGTTCAGGGTTGAGCACCCGGATATCTACTTCTTCAGCTGCATCTTAGATTTATTCATGGCTCTATTACCCTACTTTGCAAATAGTCCATTAAATATAAGGAACTAAGTATATATGCCAAAGATCTGAAAAAGACATACACACCTTGCCCTGTATTTACCAGGTGGCCCGTGGCCTCCTGAGTCTGTATGTTCGAGGTCTGGCTTTAGGCACCGCAATATGAGCAGACAGTAATTCCTTCATATTAAGCTTCAATAATCACTAATTATTTCTGAAAATGTAAAGTGCTGACCGTGCATGGAACTGTTGGGATCAGGGCATGGTGATGACTGACAACAGGTATCTTCTGAACAGCCCCCAAATCCTCAAGGAGATTGCCTGGCTCGAACTATAAATCTCTTCGATTATTTCTCAATTTATATTTACTTTCAGACCCTGAGACATTTTTACTGAAAACAAACAAAGGAACAAACAAACTGAAGTTGCTAATTTTAAATTGATTGCAAATGCAGCAGCACGACTAATTATGCCTAATGCCACGACTTGATAAATGGGTCACAGCAGAGAAGGGGAAGCGTGTCTGGCAGCTCAGTGTTTCTCGGGTAAGTGTGAGGTAGACTTAGCCTTTACTTTAGGAGTTTAATGTGAGCGCTGTCCCTTCAGAATTTCAGGGGAGAGGTTGCCAACTCTTCCTAAATTCTGTATACCCATGGAGAAAGGTGCTGTAAGCTAGAGACCCAGCCCACCCCATGTGAGAGGCTTGCTGCCTGCACCAACTGGCTGGGGAGGTCTGAGGGACCGCAGGGGTCCTCCAGGCCATTGCAGTGAGGGTATCACCCCCTTCCACAAAAAAAATAGCTGGAGAGGTATGGTAGGTGCCATAGTTCCCCACGGGTTTGGTCTGCCTGGACCTCTTGTGACGGCTGTGCACTATTCAGGGTACTTCTCCGGGGCTGCAGGACTTGCTCAGCTTGAGGGGGATCAAATTCTGTCTCCTGCATTTTAGGAGAGTGTTGAACCCACCAGAACAAGGGATGCAGTGATAACATCACTTTTCTTCTGAGTGTGATCGTGGTTCCCTGCATGGGAATCCATGAGCCACATAGCCCAATGAAGCCTGCAGAGAAGGATGCCTGACTGAGGGCGCCCACTGCCCGAGGTACAGTGGCTGTGGCCTGTTCCCAGACTGGTTGGCTTTTCATTCATTCGTGGTCCCACACAGTCTGGCAAGCTGGGACCAGAAGCCCAGCAGCAGAGAGCAGGGGATAAAGTATAACTCTATGTTGCTTTAACATATTTGTAAGTTTTAAAGAAACTTACAGCCTCATGATTTTTAAATTGCTCCAGGGCAAGCATTCTTCCACCTTTTGCCAGACAAGACAATGACTGTGGTGCTCATTTTTGCCCTTTAAAAGAAGAAGCCAGATGGAGACTGTGCAAATAACGCTATGGCCCTTACAAAAATGAAGACATAAATATTGAACGGATGTAACAGCACTTCAGTGAAGATCTCCAAGTGCATGAAAACCAGCCCCAGCATAGTACTGGAGACAGTCAAAAAACAAGATTAGTCCTCTTCAGAGAAGTTCTGTGAAGGAAATTGATCCCTTTTTGGTTGCAAATTGATCCTTGGAAAGTTTTGGCTAGACCTGTGTGCCACAGTAATACTCGGTATCAGAGCAGCGTTTTCCTCAGAAGTGAGACATAGTTTGAAAGCAAGTATTTACACATTCAGTACTCAGCACAGCAAGTATCGATGCAGAGATGCAAGACGATAATAGCGTGTAGCTCATGCAACTTCCTTCAAGTGTTTTTGCATGTTATTAGAGAAAAAATTTGGGTTCCAAGGCCCTGTGGGACTTTTCATTTACTAAAGGTTAAGTGAGTGCAAGGAGCATAGCAAGAAGTGGGCCCATGTCAAGATAAGCATTTTAAAGGGCATCTTGATGATATTTGTAATGACTGCCAACCCTGCCATGTAGCTAGGTGCTACCCTCACTGCCTTCAGTACCCTTCTTGTACCTCCAGCGTTGCCTCTTGCAGGGCTCAGGCATCCATCCTTCTCCTGCCTCCCGGGGGTGAGAAGCCTGGAGCAGGCATCGCGGGGAGAAGGACTGAGCTACTTCAAAAAGTCACTTAGAGAAGGAGCAGCTGAGAGCAAGTTCCCATCACTCTAATGCGTGTCTGATGTACTGATCTAAAAATAAACCCGTGCAGCCTGTGAGATGTGACAGTCCATTACAGCCCTCACCTTGCCTTCGCTCGCAGCATCCTCGCAAGTTATGGAGCAGCACAGCTTCGGAGGATCACCTGAGCTGAGCGGAGTAAGCCTGCCTATGCCCTGGCAAGTAAAACAAGTAGCCATTGAAAAATCAAGGCAGATCTTTGTGTGTGCGTGTGATGGTTCAATGCAAATAGGTGTCTAGACAGCAGCCCAAGACAAATCAATACCTGTAATAAGGCTCATCATGCTCCAATAACTGTTGCAATCTGCATAGGAAGACTCATGCTGGACCAAGGGGAAACGTGTGCTCCTGAGGGAGAAGGCACTTAAGAGTAAATTCTCCTTAAGTGAAAATTATTTGCTGGTGAAAGATTAAGCCAGTTGGCAACTGGACAAAAGATGGGCGTACGGCAGGAAAAGAGCACATAATATTTCCTAACAGACGCAGGCGAGTTTGTGTTGTCATTGTTCAGTGTAAGCAGCAGAAAATACTGCATTTTTGCTCCTTTCCTGTCAATCACACCTACTTTTTAATTCCTTTTTAAGAGTTTGCCCACTATTCCTACAGAATAAATGAACTGATCTATTGGAAAATAACTGGAAAGATTATTTTTCTGTCTTTAATTAAATATTGTAAAGTAGTACATTTCTGAGAGAAAAATATGCTCATATTATAGTGTGGAATTTTTTTCCCCAAAAGCGTGGTTAGGCTATTAGAGATAAGAGCATTGACGATTTTCTATATAGATCTGATGGAATAGCTTTTTCATTTACATTTCAAAGAAGGAATTGGACGTGTGAATCATGCAAGAAAAGGAAATAAGACAGAAGAAAAAGAAACAAACCAAAGACGAGCATCATACAGCTACAAATACCCCCAAGATTGACCCTGCAAAGCATAGTGTTCGCAGTTCGCTGTAGCTTCATGCCTGATAAAGTGCAATTAAAATGCAACAAATTTTGACCATTTTATTGCAGGAACAAGAGTGTGCACCGTGTGCTCGGGGGCTGAGGGGGAGGGTTTCAAATGCTTTTATTACTGGATGTTGGCTTCACACTGCCAGTTAACACCTCTTTACATGTGCCCCAGGCAAACAACTTTTCCTCGACAAACCCAGGGAGCGGTACACCCGCGCAGACGGAGCCCAACTCCCATCAATGTCCATGGGTCCTTGGGAAGCTGGACCTGCTGTCCCTTGGGTCCCTGCAGAACCGATCACCTCTGGCACCGCTCTCCAGCCTCCAGCGGGACTCTGCGCCGTGATTGCTGGGGATGCCGGCACAGAGGAAAGATTTGCATTCTCTCTGCTTGCCCTTGCCACAACTCAGAAACCCAGGGTAGGGAAGGTGCCTGCCTCCAACGCTCTGCCTCCCACCACCTGATCTCCCAGCCATTCAGTCCCTCACTCTGCTTTCCAGGCAGCAGCAGGCGAGAGCCAGCGAGCTCCAGCCGAGAGGGAGCAGCCTGGCCGAGACAAAGTGAGTACCATGATTTAAATGGAGAAAGTCGGGCAGTTGTCAACGGGAAGGAGATGACTTGGAATCTAAATCTAACTAAAAGAAGCTACCCAGATTACCGACACTGTAAATTGGATTAAAATTAACTCCAACAAGAAAATCAATGGAAAGCGATAAGGAAGTAAGTCAAAATGACAGCAGAATGAGACAGACGCTGTCTGAGAGCTTATTCCAGAGAACCGGTCAGAAGTAGAAAAGAAAATGTAACTGAGCCAGTCCAAATCTAAATGGTAGAAAAATAAAGGGAAATTGGAAGAGATTAGAGAGAGAGCTCAAGGAAAACACTTTTTGAGAAGGTTATAAATCAGTATGCAAACCAGAAAGTGGGTAGAAACAAAATAAAGAGGCCTTTTTGATTATGTCTTAGAGCAAGTGAAATTAAGAGTCTGGGAATAATTTTTTTATACCATGCATTTGTTTACATAGAAGTAGACTTTGATTGATATGTAGATGTTGTTTTTCAGAAAACAGGCTAATTATTTTTTTTTGCTCTGTATGTGCAGTTTCAAAGCTTCTGAAGTGCATGAGTTCTCTAAAAAACACTTTTTCTTTTTTTTTCCCCCTCTCTCTTCTTTTTTACAGGTCCATCCATTACAGAAGTGCTGCCCCAGGCTGTGGGCAGCTGGAACTGCCTGTGTCCTGCCAGTCTCCTCCAAGGGGCCAGGGCTCAGGAAGACTGTCCCAGGGCACAGGGAGCCTGTCCCAGGGAAGGCTTTACCTTTCCTCGGCTACACCTACAGTACCACTGGATGTCACTGTTGTTTCATGAAAGACAAACCCTTACTGACAGCTTTTTTGACAGATAATGTTTAGTAAATAAACATGTATGTATTTATATTCCCGTTCCTGCAAGCCCAAGGACTGAAATCACAGAACGACTGTGCGACTGGCTCTCACTCACATTTTTGGTGACTATTTACAGTGATTGTGTTCATGAGTCCTTAGTGCTATGGGTCTGTGGGTCTTAGACTGCCACAGGCACTCTAAGAGGCAAGGACTGCTTTCTCCTGAGGAAGGTGTAGAGCATGGCAGAGCTGCCACAATGCATTTCAATAGTATTTTGGATTTTTGTTTTGCTTCCATTTGTATTCTTTCCCGGGAAATGTTTTCATTCACCTCAGCTGGACTGATTGCGGCTGTGTTGGGGTGGAGGAGCGAGCAGCATCACCGCTGGCTGTCTGCAGCCCTGGAGAGCCAGGCATTGCTGGGGGGCAGCACTGCCCGTAAATTAGGATTACTCTGGAGGTGTTTGCTTCTCTGCACCATTACAGAAGAGTGTGCAGAGTCTCTGCCCCTAAATCAGGCACCTCCTAGACTAAGAGGCAGTAAAAACTCAGACCCCATTTTTTACAAAAGGACAAGCCTTTTTTTTTTCCCTTGCTGGTTGCCTGAGGTGGTATTCAGCCAGCCGAATGAAGACATATAACTTTCTTTAAAGTCAGTGGAGAGGAACAGGCAATTCCAGGAAAGTAATTAATCCCATCTGAAGGAACACTTCTAGCAGATAGGTCAGGTAGGTAAAGATTTACAGGCACCCATTTCTGCCGACTGACACTGCCGGAGACTTCAGTGACCAGCTGAACAGTAGACCAACCAGTCAGACAAGAAGGATCCTACCCATTTTACCTGGTATAGGGGGCTCTGCAGCAGGGGTTTTTTGAAACAGTTATGTAGATCTTTCCAACATTAACTTCGCTGTACTGTTAATGATCTTTGAGCCAGCTTCCTACATATTTCCCTGATGCTAAACATGCCAGAAAAGGCACACGGTGCTGGCACACCCCAAACTGCCCACCAGGAACGGCCTGGCCTGTGCTTACCCCCCCAGGACTGAGGGTCATTCAGAAGAGCCCGTTAGCCCCCGTTGAAAACACACCAGCAGCTGATCTGACAATTTGGCAATATAGACAGTGACATTCCCATGCCCAGAAAGGCTCCCAGTGCCATTTCATTATCAGTGCTGCAATCTAGGTACAAAAAAATACTCCCTGTAGGTGGTAGCTGTGTAAAACCCAGTTCCAGCATGGTCCCCAGCTCTCAAAGGGTTATCTGGTACATAGAGGACAACAAAGCTGTTGTTACCTACAACAGGACATGAAATGCAGTGCTAAATAAGTGGTCCTCTATTTACATGAAAATAGACTGGCTCTGTTAGCTGATCTCCATCTCACAACTCATATGAATTTCAAGCAATGCTGTTACAGACTTCTTTAAGACTTCAGTGACCTCATCCAGCCTGAATGTTCCATGATCATATCATGGATGAGACAGTGGCTCTGGACTCCTGTACCAAAGCAGAGTATCAGACTCCATCTCCTCTTAAGAGGTCAGGCAAGTCTGAACAGCGTAAATCAGGAGAATAAGAAATTTCTGATAGTCACCTGAACTAAAAGAAGAGGCAAAGTTTGAGAATTAAAGCCAATTTATTCCAGCAAGGAGTTAACAAATTTGGGGCTAAAGGACATAAATGCAGGATGGCCTAAGAGAATTGCCATTTTAATTAAAAATGATGCTAAAACCACTAGGTGGAATAATGCGTGTTGTGCAAATTGAATAGGAGCATTCCTCAGTCCCTGCTGTTTTTAGCAGTGCTATTTTCATTCGGTATCCGTACATAAAGGATTGTGGAATGACTGTCGTCATTTAATCAGGCACAACAAAATGTGTGAATCATGCAAAGTTAGTTTTAGGGAATCAAAAGACATTTCCAAAAATGAGGCTTCCCGGAGTAGCTGCTTGGCATGGGGCTCCTCTGGGGTGTGACAGGCAATTCCCCCATTTCTCCACAGCACAGACCTCTGCCATCACCTGTGTCTTTGGGCTGCTGGTACCTACAGTGACAGAGGAAGGACACTTGTCTCCCCAGTGTGTGCACAGACGCTCTAGTTGCTTCATAGAATCATAGAATCGTCTAGGTTGAAAGAGATCCTTGGGATCATCGAGTCCAACCATCTACCCTACTCTACAAAGTTCTCCCCTACACCATATCCCCCAACACCACATCTAAACGGCTCTTAAACACATCCAGGCATGGCGACTCAACCACCGCCCTGGGCAGCCTATTCCAATGCCCGACCACTCTTTCTGTGAAAAATTCTTTCCTAATGTTCAGTCTAAACCTACCCTTTTGGAGCTTGAAGCGATTCCCTCTCGTTCTGTCGTTAATCACCTGTGAGAAGAGACCAGCACCAAGCTCTCTACAGTGTCCTTTCAAGTAGTTGTAGAGAGTGATGAGGTCTCCCCTCAGCCTCCTCTTCCTCAAACTAAACAGTCCCAGCTCCTTCAGCCGTTCTTGATATGGTTTGTTTTCCAGGCCCTTCACCAGCTTCGTTGCCCTCCTCCGCACTCGCTCCAGCACCTCGATATCTCTCTTGTATTGAGGTGACCAAAACTGGACACAATACTCGAGGTGTGGCCTCACCAGTGCTTCTTCTGAGTCTTATTTTGATTGCCATCAGCAGGCAGTCTAGGGCGCTCCTTGGGGGGTGTGTGGTGTTCCGGGGCTCCAGCCTGTGTTCCCCATAGCCGTGGGCTATGTTGAGCGTGCCCTGCTTGCCCTGGTGCCCATGGGTGGCTGCCATCAAGCTGAGACCGCTGTGCTGCCCGCCCAGCCGCAGCCCACGTGGCTGCTAGGCAGAGCTGCCTATAAACCCTGTGTACAAAATTAAGGAACATGCGGAGCGCTCAGAGAGGTGCTGCGAGGCGTGGGGCAGGGGGAGATCGCAGCTCTCTGCTTCCGCCAGCGCCGTGGTGGTTGCGCAAGACCCCACGGGTGCAGGGAGCTGAGTGACATTCCCACACCCTCACTTCTTCCCCGGGTCTGGGGCTCCTCAGAGCAGAAGGCAAGGCTAAAAATGTCAGGTGTTCCATATACATCTTTATATGCATTTTCCCCTGATTTGTTGACACTATTCCCATCACCCAAAGTGTGGCTAGCAATTTACAGAAGATGGACCAAGCCTGATCCTGCCAGGGAGAGCTCGCATGTGTTTGCTTCCCGAGCTGTTTCATGGTGCACATCCCTGTGGCAGCCGTGGAGATCTGATCTGCTTCACGCTCGTGGCTCAGGCGCTTGGAGATTGTCGCAGGCAGGGAGCTGAGAAACGTTGTTCCTTCACACTCCACAGCACAGGGAGGCTTGGAGACAGACACAGCCCACCCTGGTGAGAGGACTCACGCCGAGGATGTGGGAGCTCCTCTTCGATGACGTGGGAGCTCCTCCTCGTGGCTCTGGGCACTCCGAGAGCCATGTGCCAGGGAGCGCCAGCCCTGCTGAGAGCAATTTGGAGGTGACTGACACCTCGAGCAGGAGTGGGAAGCCATGAGCATAGCTGCGCAGCATCCTTTCAGAAAGCTTTTTGCATTTGCTGTTATCTCCACGAGTTAAATTAAACACGGCTGGTAGCCGCTAAATAGGTATTTCTTGCCAAAAATATCTGCTCTCTAGGGTCTTCACCTCTCTTGCTTTTGCAAACTGCATCAGATGCCGCGTAAGTCACTCTCCAAAATGTGCTGACACCGATACCAACATCAGGCAAGAAGTTTCCAGCCTTCCCTGCTTTTTCCCTTTAATCTTTTTTTCATGATTTTCAGCTTTTGCTTTTACATTTCTAAGCAATTAATTTTTTGGCTCCCACATAGGATCAACAGGTGTGGGATGACTGGCATGGCCCTGATAGGCTCCATCTGGCTGCTGCTGATAAGGTAATCCTGCAGGCTGAGGGGCAATATCTCCAATAAGCTTAAGAGGCAGCAGCCTGATCTATTTGCAAGAGAGAACAAGCCCTGCAGCCAACATTGTTATTCCATGGGAACAATTGGGCACAGACAGCACTTTCATAGGCACAGTGTGGAGGCTTTCACCCAGTTATTTTTCCCCTGGGAGTGATGATTCACCCGGTGCAGTTGTACCCCCTCTTGGAAGAAGGAAAAGCTTTGCTTTGTGAGTAGCTTGCCCCCTCAAAACCCATGATTTCTGAACCAAGCCAAATATTGCTTTGCTTCTTTACCTTCGTAAACTCTTGGGTCCTTATTTAATCTTCCCTGATTCAAAGGGAAAATATGACTGTTGGCTTTGTATTGATAAATTTCTCTTTTTTTCCTGTAACTTCCATAAAGCTGTTGTAGCTGTTGGGTTCTGAATATGGGCTGTGATGGGGGCAGTGGGGGTGTGCTCGGGGTGCCCTCTGCAGATGAAGGGCTCTGTCATCTCCCCCGTGCAGGTTTGGGTCTGTGGCCACAGCCAGGAGAGCTATGCAGGCACGCTGAGCACCACTTTGCCTCCCCTCGGTGGGTTGTCCTGGCTTGCGGCATGAACCACGGAGTGCTGTGCTGGCTTGTGCCGTGCCAAGAGCATCACAAGCCCATGCCTGCGCCTTTCACGGTGCCCATTTTGTGGTATTTCAGCCAATGGCTTTGGGGTTTATTTTGTTGATGGTTTCGGTTCTTAGCTTCCACTGTGTGCTTACCCTCTTCAAATACACCCTGTAGCTTCCCCCCAGCAAAACACGCAAACGTGTGCTGTGGGTTCAGCAGGAGAGCTGCCCCACTGAGGGCAGCCAGATAGTCCTGTTGTAGCTCCTTGGGGAGCCGTGGGATTTAACAGCTCGTACCCTCTTCCCTCAGCTGGGGAAAGCACCGAGAGCACTTTTAAGCCGGTCTCCATCTGGGAAAACAAGCAGGCAGCGCTCTGGCAGACGCGTTTTCCTACAGGCAGGATGGGGTTATCTCGCTGCCATCACTCAAGGACAGTGGTGTGACGGAGGCACCTGGCTGCAGATCCGCCACCCCACGCTGGACTTCATGTTCCAGGGGTGAGCAAAAGCAGCGTCACTGGCAAACGCCACGCTGCTTGCAGCCACGGGAGTTGCCGCATCATCGCATCACGCTGCCTACCTTCGCTCCTGTCAGCCGCAGCCGTTCCTGCGACGTGGGTGCAGAAGGAGCACGCTCGCCTGTGCCCGAGAGGGCAGCAGCAGCCCTTCAAAGCGGGGAGGGGGAACGGGGAGCATACAGGCTCTCTTGGCAGGAATAATTAAGCTTTTCCTCTTTCTGAGCAGCTGCTGGTGTCAGAGATTACACCATCTGCTGGTGAGCTAAGCAAAGGAGCTCACAGCAGCGAGGGAGGATTTCTGCCATCATAGCCCATCCCGTGGGAAGGAGGTGTTTGCAAGGGTATCTCGGTCATTTCTGGTACCCAGGGCTGCCCAGGGGCACCGGGAGCCCCTTGCCCTGCGCCGGGGGATCCCTATACCTCCACCCACTGTACTGGAGAGGGGCCAACCCCAAATGCAGCCCAGAACGTGCTGGGGGCACCACCGCCGTCTCATGCCGTGAAGTCACTGTCATGCCAAGGTGTTGGCTTTGCTGCGAGATCCTGAAGTGAAGAGTCAGGGAAGACACTGCAGGAGGCGCGTGGGCAGGTGACCCAGGGGAGGTGGCCCTTGCAGAGGACGTGTGGTGGGAGATGAGGCTGTTCCTCGTGGTGTGTTGTAGCGGCAATGCTGGGCTACAGCTGGTGCCCACCCCTCGGCTGTCAGCGGGAGGAGGCCAGGAGCTTCAGTTTTGATCAAATACACTTTCCCTGCCCCCGTGGTTTATGACATTCATGGATTTACCAGATGAAAAATTAAGATTATCAGATTAAACATACATAGTTGATTCTCCACTCTGAGAGAGCTTCGCCTCTGGTGCCTCCCTTCTAAACCCCCCAAGGATGTCTGAGCACTAAGACGAGACTTCCAGCTCCCACCTAAGAAGCAGGTGGTGCCCCTGCCAGCACTTTTAAAAGTGGCAGCTTGGAGATGAAAAGTGGCTATTCCCCCTCCCAGCTCTCCCCCTACCCAGCCCCAGGCAGTCCTGGGGAGGGGGGCTCCAGTTGCAACCACCCCAGCACCCCATTTTCTGGGACCTGCAGACCCTCTGCTGCTGCTGGGACTGTGCTCACACCGAGCACAGCGCTGGGGTGCTCCTGTTTGCAGTGGAGACTGAGAAGGAGTGAGCATCAGTAATTACATGGAATGGTTTATGCGAGGCTCATGCTCGTGCCTTTTGGGACAAGCACAGGGCACTGAGGTGATGGGAAAGGTCTGCATGGTGTCATCCTGTCTCCGACAGAATGACAAGGCCAAAATGCTGATTGCTTTTGCAGCTGGGTAGCTTCACTAGTGTTAATTGAGTGGTGGAAATGGAGGATCTGTGTAAGCAAGATTCAAATCAGACACTGGTATTTAGCGCTGCTTCAGGTTCTCTCTGTAGGGTTGCTTCTGTCAGAGTGAAGAATGAAACAAAGAGGGAAAAGCCTAAATAGTGATTAATGAAGAATAGTCCATATTTAATCACAGCTTTCAATTCAGACTTTATAATTTAAACTTCGGTAATTGTCTTCATGAATTTGGCATCTGCTCATCCCAGCCTACACACTATCTTTGGACTAACAGCATGGCTTATCTTTGCAATTAGGCATTCAGTGTAGCAACAAATCTTCAATTTGGTGTGAGTCACTCAGCTGCTAAATCAAACAATGTGTCACTAAACAAACCAGTTTCCTCCTGACCTCGTATGATGATAATAATGACTTGTGAAGCCATCTTGAGATTTCTTTGGTATAATTTGCTGGTACTTTCTGACACAGTCATTTTCATAAACGTAATTGGGTCCTGTCCCGTTAGAAAGGGGATACAGCAGTACACAAACAATGGATAGTAGTTATTATCATGGAAACGCAGGCAACCCGCCTCAAAACCAGTTGCTGAAAAAGCAAAAAAACTTTCTAAAAGTAAGAGCTGTAAGTACAGGGTGAGCCAAAATCGCAACTGCATCGGCTCTGAGGGGCGAGTGGGGATCTGGGCTCCGGCTACGGGGACGGGCAATGCTGGGGTGGGGGCTCCTGGTGCAGAGAGGGGCCCAGCGCCTCCATACGCCAGCTGCACGTCTGCTGCTCTGCATCACAAGTGCCTGCATTAGAAGTAATACGTAGTATACACGGTAATAATTAGTCATTATTAGAAGTAATCCATAATCTTCATCTTAACGTAGTCGAGGTGATGTTTGGTGCTAAAAGGTTATGGTACCTAGAAATTCCATCTCTGCGCTCAACCAAAGAGCAATGCTGGGGTGGAAGATGTGCAGTCCCAGGGCAGGCTGTCCCCAGAATGTGAAACCTCTCTAGTGAGGGGTTAGCTACCTGCCCTCTGCAAACACCTGGCCTGGGCCAGAGCAAACTGTCACCGAGAAGTCCTGTCTTGATCCGCTGACTTTCACTTAGGTGATTATTTCAGATGAAATGTTTGCGGTTTCATTTTCCTAAGTTAGACAAGAGAAATCTCAGGGTTAGGCTGAGAATGCCACAGACATGGACACAGCAGAGATACTGAGGGTGACTGGACAGATACAGACACATCTTGAAGTACACATGAGTCTAGAGTATGTCCTGCCTTCCTCTAAATACAGGTTACAGTATTACTGTAACCGCAGCAGTGCAGGTATACACTTTACTGACATTGACACAATTCTATTTAATTTTTTTTTTATTCCCTGAAAAGATTAACACTGGGCTCATCGGAAACTAAACGTTCTCAAAAGGATGCAGTCATTCACATTTCCACCTACACAAAGAGAGGCCCATCCTGAATGATTTGACGAGACATGAATAATCTTTTATCCAAGAGGCAAGGGCAGAGCAAGGAGGAAAGGTGGAGGGACTTGGGTGACTGGGGGGGGGCCTGGGGCCTGCCAGGGACTTGAAGGAAAACGCAGCCAGTTCCCTCACCTGCATCGCAAATCCCTTCAAATCCAACTCCCAGGTTTTCTCATAGGAGCTAACAAACCGACAGCAACGTAAGCTTTGAAAGACACAGAAACAAGTAGGTCATGATGCATCCATGAGCTCCTGGAGTCTGCTATCGCTGCTTCAGCTCACTGGTGGCCCCAGCACAGGAATCCTTCCTGCACCCATGCTGTTTGCAGCAGGGTTAAAGATCTCAAGCTTCTGCATATTTTCTGACTTAGTCTCTCTGAGGTGTAAATGTGGATGGATGTGCAAGGTTATCTGTTTTTTTTGAAAGCAGCCCTTTGTGAGCACATCCATCTGAGATACTTATCATGTCTCTTTTTCCCTTTTGATCAGCCCAACAGTTTCTGCACCTGAGACCTAGATCTCAGAGGCAAAATCCATCATTAAATGTTAAAAATCTTCAAGGAGACTGGTAAAATGACTCTAATTTCCCAGTGGAGTAAACGAGACCTGAATTTATTCCCATTTCTGCTGAAAACTGGCATGACTGTTGAGCTGATGCGCTTATCAAGACAGGCATCTGCTTTAACCTCCATGCCCTCCTGAAGGCTTCTTTCTGTGATGTGGGTTGCTTTGGTGTGTCCAAGCACTCAGGGGCATCTTTGGCCAAGCAGCAGTGGAAAGCTCCTGGCGCTAATTGGGTTGCTGTGGTCCTGTTTGGGGATGTGCAAGGAATGGAGTCTGACTTTGCTATGATGGATACAAATAGAAAGGGACAGAATAAACTCAGAAATTGTTCCACTGTTTATTCAGAAGTGTTTGATTACAGCCAAGGAAAACAGAAAAGTTAAATTTAAAAAGTTATCTCTGGAAGTGCTCTGCTGGAAAAAAAAAAAAAAAACACACCAAACTTTTCGCACAGTTTCTGTCCAAGTTAGTAAAAGGAGCGATAGTGTCAACTGCAGATTATACTGTTCATTCACTTCTTCCAGGCAGCTGCATCTGCCTTGACGTGGGCAGTAGTGACAGCAGATTAACTCACCTCCCACAACTTTTTTCTTCCCTCTAGTCTCCCCCCTAAACCTACCTCCTGCCAGCCCCCACACTGCAGGGTGCTTGGCAGCGCCACAGCAGCTGCCTTCCCCCCTGCTGGGTGCCTGTAGCAGAAAATGCACTTTGCCAAACCAGAGTGTATTGCATGTGTAAAGGCAAGGTCACCTGAGTTAAGACCTCAGCTTTGCTCGGCTGTTCGCAGAGCTTCATACCCTGCCTGTTCCCAGTTCGCTGTGAACACTGAGATCCCAGGCTCCTGCTGGTTTCAGGTCACTTCCTTTGGAGTCCTCTCTTTGTTGCGATCTTCTTTTCTGGCACGTATTTTCATGCCCACTTAAAGTTGAGTGTTCCAGTAGGGATGCTGTAGGGATGCCTGGCCGACTGTGTGTGGGACATGCACGCATTTCCCTGTGCCAGTATCCTGACTGATATCTGGGTATCTGACTGACTGGGTATCTGCAGCACCCACTGGTGTAACCATACATTCCATTGTTTCATAATATGTAGGAGAATCTTGTAGGGTACTTGGTGATGGGCAAAGTCTTTGCTCCCTAGTTGCCTCCAGAGCAATAACTTGAAACCTCTCTCTGCTGATGCCAACATATCCCGGGTGGTCACTGCCTGAATATATGATTTGGCTCTCACGCAGTGGGGAAACTGTAATCTGAAATGATAGATACCATGGTATTTTGGGTCGGCTCCAGCCAGCAGCTCAGCCCCACACAGTAGCTCGCTCACTCTCCCCCCAGCAGGATGGGGAGAATATCAAAAGGGTAAAGGTGAGAAAATTCATGGGTTGAGATAAAGACAGTTTAATGGGTGAAGTAAAAGCTGTGCATGCAAGCAAAGTAAAATAAGGAATTAATTCACTACATCCCATTGGCAGCCATGTCCAGGAAAGAAGCGCTCCATCATGTGTTACTTGGGAAGACAAAAGCCATCACTCCAAATGTCCCCTCGTCCTCCATTTCCACACCAATTTTTATTGCTGAGCGTGATGTCATTCAGTATGGGGTAGCCCTTTGGTCAGTTGTGGTCAGCTGTCCCAGCTGTGTCCCCTTCCCAGCTTATTGGCCACCCTCAGCTTACTTGCTGAGGGGGAGTGTGAGAAAGAAGGTACTGATGCTTCGCAAGCACTTGATTGGCAACAGCTAAAACATTGGTGTGTTACCAATGCTGTTTTGGGCACAAAACAAAAACACAGCACCGTAGCGATACTATGAAGAAAATTAACTCCAACCCAGCCCAAATCAGTACACAGAGAGAGGACATTTGTGATACCCGCAGTGTCCATTTATGGATGACCATTCACATTTCTATTACCATCACCCAGGACAAATTGTCAAAGTGGTCCTTTGCATCCTAAAGTTGTACTCCTGTGGCTTTCTGTAACAGACAAGCAATAAGATTGCTCCATCGGTTGCTCTCTCTTCCAAAACTGACATTCAGTTGATGCCAATATTATTAGATATTCTGCTTTGAAAATTTAGTATGGGCACTGAGAACTTAATAAGATCATGTCTTCCTATGTTGACTGTTCTGAAGGGTCACAAGTGAAGTATATGGGTCTGGATTTGGTATTCAAAAAAGTCTGGCTAGCCCAGGATTGCTTCCTCAGAAATGTAGTCAACTTTACTGATAGAATAAATCAGCCAGGAGGCATTTAGCCCAGGAAGCATAAACTGCCCTGAAAGCCCTGAGAGCTGACACTCATCCAAGGTAGGCGGGGTAGATGTAAGGTCATGCATATGTGAAGCTGTCTGCCGTCAGATGCAATTCACAAAGACTTTTGGAAACAGCATTCGTACTTTACACCTCTTTTCAGAGCCAGATAGGTATTTGTGCCGTTGCGGCCACGTCAACACCGTCGGTACCCAGTGGTGGGCCGACAGCTGGTGCCCCAGGGGTGAGGAGCAGCGAGTGGGCAGTAGCTCAACAAACACACTCTTAGTCCAGCTGGGTTTGGAAGGAGAGCCTTTGCTGGTGAGCGAGCGGCACCCATCTGCCCTGAGTACACTGAGAGCTTCCCAGGGTGCCAGAGGGAGGCTTGAACTGGTGTCAATCTAGTGTTTTCAGTTGGAGTGCTATGAAATCGAGTGCAGGCCATTTCAATGCCAGCTGGTTACTGACAAAAGAGCTAAATAAACATCAGGGAAACAGAAGAGAAAATAATGTTAATTACCCAGCTTTTGAGGGCTCCTAACAAAATATAATATTCTATAAAAGCCACGAGGCGGGAGGGTGACTCCCTGGGAAAGCACCACTGTAAGTGGCAAATTTCATTAAGAGACTAAAAATAATATACTTTTGCTTAAGCAGCATTTTCTATGCTTAGAAATAATTTGTTTAACCGCTTCTCTTCAGCAAAAGATTTTGTTTGCTAAATGTGAAAGCTACCCAGCTTATCACGTGTATGTGCACAGAAAGCTCAGATGCAACCTCTTGCAAGTACAAAGCCTGTGTTTAACTAATGCCATGATAGAAGTCCTCACTGACAGCAATTGCAGCATGACCTGGGGGGTTAGCAGGGATGCCCAGGCATACCTTGGTCCTTTGGGTGCTGGTCACTCACAGCCCAGGTAAAGGCAAAATAGTTCATTCGTTGTGATAGTCAGGCCCTGCAAGGTTTCCAGAAGAGGGAGTATGGTAGACATCATCCAGGATGGGATTCAGCTTGAGTCTGAGACATCTAGATGTGGATGCCAGTGAGCTCTAGGCTTCGCTGACTTCAGCTGCATCAGGCTGAGTGGGAGCACGGGTACCTGACCCAGTCCCACAACCACGGTCCCAAACAGCCGACACAGGGGTGGGCAGTACAACCCGTGGAGTCAGAGTGGTGCAGCCCACTCTACCAGAGAAACCAACTCTATCACAGCCTGTCACACCCTACACTTCACCAACACTACTGACTCCATCCGCTATAATGCAGTTTACGTACTTAGCTCACCCATACGTATGTGTATGTAGGTACCTAGGTTTGCATCTGCATTAATCTCATGCTGAATCCCACACCCCCAAAATCCTATGTAGTCAAATTCATCCAAACCACTGACTTCCAGCTTAACTATCAGGCTGTATGTGAATTCATGAGACAATAACTGAAAGAGCTTAACTTTTCACCGCTCTAAAGGATGGGAAAGCTCTTAGACCTGTAAGGCTCTTTCATTTTCCCTCAAACTAAGAATAAATAAAAGCAATTTCTTTCTGTATTGAGGACATCTAGAGGACTATATCACATGCTTTCTCCAGGACATGTAGAGGACTATATCACATGCTTTCTCCATTGCATAAAATATGCCAGGTCGCCATTGCTTCATCAGTTGCTGGGAAATCATGATCGTGCAACATATTAGTGCCACACAGTGCATAGTAACCTATTTCCAGATGGTGCATGGCCACCAGAAGACAACGGGATGAGCCCTTCTCCTTGGCTGACCTCAGCAATGCTCCTGCACTCACGTGGCAATACTGCAGTTTGTTTCCTCATTGAAGGGCTGCAGCAAAATGGAATCCGAGACAGGCTGCCAGCCCGAGGAGATGCCAGCGGGGCCACAACACAGTTGCCAAGCAAGTGTAAGTGATCCCAGCTGCAAAATGCACTGGAAACCTCTTATGGCACCAAATGCTAAGCAAACGACAAGGCCGGATTCTGAAGGGCTGCAAAGGGCTAATCGGGCAGAGAGGGAGTCCTCAGGTTTGATGTACTTTGGCTCCAAAGGGGATTGTGCTAGCTGTTACATCTTCATTTTAAAGTAGCCCTCAGAGATCTTAAATTACATCTCATATCTTAAATATTTTCTTTACTAAAAGGGATGGAGCCAGCCTTTTCGTTTTGACAGCACCATGCCCTTTCCTGCAATGCTTAAAATACAAACACAGTCTGCTGTGCTCTGCCTTGTATAAAAGCAATAATAAAAAAAATTCCTCCACCTTTAATATTTGCTCCTAAAAATGGTGTTTCTCTGTGTGAGTGTAAAGTAGGTGACTAAATGTTCTAGAACATGTGGCATGGTGACAGTGCAAATCAGATGCTTAACCACCAATTTGCTTATCCTCATGGGTATTCAATATAAGCTGAAATGTGCCAGCTGTGAGCACGGGTGTCTTGGAGCTCTAAAATATGGATTTGTGATCCATTTGTGTTTCCTTCCTGTATTATACCACCCAGGTGTATAAGCCCTGCCCTTGCTGGCCACCCTTTCGGTATTCTGATACCATTTACCCATTTAATCTTTAGCTGAAGATAAACCACAGCAAACGTGTCAGAGCTCTGGCAGATCACATGCGTGTGTGTGTGTGGATTCCTGAGCAGCTGGAACTGGTGATAAAATTGCAAAGCTCACAAACATCCTGTTCTTGCACCAGGCAGCATCTACTGATATTTAGGCAGCATCTACCTGTCTGCTAAATCCAGGACATCTTGCTTCAGGTTTTATGTATGTAAAAGGAGGAAAGCAGAGCCATCAGCAGATGTAACTGCTCATGAAGTTGCCAGTTTCTCCTCCCCTCCAGGTGGGGAAGAGATGTGAACTGTGAGGTTTGAAAGAACACACACGATGGGCAGTTCCTGTGCCTCATACCTGGATGGCTTGATATCAGCATTGTATTTCTTCTGTCACTTGCTTTAAGCTGTCAATTATTGGTGTAGATGAGAGTACTCTCAGGTTTATCAGCTTCATTTGAATGCTGAATAGACTTAACGAATACCTTCATAATGAACAGAACTTTATGATAATTAAAAACTGCAAAGGGAGGAAAAAATGTCTGTGTCTCTGGAGACATTCAAAACCCACCTAGACATGTTCCTGCGCAACCTGCTCTGGGTGGACCTGCTTTGGCAGCGGGGTTGGACTAGATGATCTCCAGAGGTCCCTGCCAAACCCATGGGATTCTGTGATTCAGTGAAAGTTATGAGTGGTATCACAAATGTTTAGAGCAGGCGCATTAGGTAATAGACAAATACTTGCACAGGGCTCTGTGTGCCAGCCAGTGCATAAAACTCATACTTGGCATGAAAGTCGTAGTGCTTAAGCATTTCAGTCCTTTCTCCAGCATCAATATAATATTTTGAAAGTCAAGTCTTGGAAAATAAGGCATTATCCTCCAAATGATGAGAATGCCTTTCAAATATTGCAATTGAGGATTTTTGAAATTTTTTTACAGCTAAGATTTTAAAAATGAAGCAGAAACTAAAATGTTGAGGATGTCCCTGATCTCCAATAACTGAGATTTTAGAAGAGCACAAAATATTCAAAGAAACTTGAAAAACTTGTGAAAGTTGACACTGTACAGGTAGGACACCATATAAACAACCACATAAAGTTGTACTACCTTTGTCAGGCTGAGCAAAATGCTGTTTTGACAAGAAGTTAAAATATATTGTACAAAGTAGTTGAAAGTCTTTTCTTTTAGGCTGCCTTATCAGTCTCATGTCCAGCAAATGTAAAAATGAGGTAATTGATTAGCTCACCACACACTGTGACATCAGTTTCCAGTTCCTGCCACCTGCTCCAGCATCCCACACATCTCTCCCAGCCTGTCACTGCCCTCAGGCACTTCACTCTTCCCAACATTTCTCATAACCGTCAGTTTTTTACATAGTTGCCATGGAAATTTGTGCTGTGTTTCCACTTGAAGAGGTTGGGGGTTCAGTTTGTCCCCCTGCTCCGCAATGCCCCAACAGCCCCCATAGGGACCTCCCAGGATCCTGCATTGCCAAAGCCAAGTGCTTTGGGGAGGCAAAGCTGCCTGGATAACATAGCATCCCCCTCTGGGGAAACTTCCTTCTGGTCAGTGGTGTA
This sequence comes from Arenaria interpres, assembly GCA_013399435.1. Taxonomy (NCBI): domain Eukaryota; kingdom Metazoa; phylum Chordata; class Aves; order Charadriiformes; family Scolopacidae; genus Arenaria; species Arenaria interpres. The sequence goes on from VXAK01010744.1 coordinate 186,066, forward strand.
AAGAAAAGCCCAACTGGTGTCATTCCACCTGGCACATCATTTATGTATCAGTTGAGTGGATTCACAACGTCAAAGTGCTTTTTCCCTGTGTTTAAAGACAGGTGACAGGGAAGAGGAACTCTCACTCCAGGCTTTTGCGTCTGTGAGCAGGAATAGCAGCCTATTCCCTCCGCTGTATGCATGGTTGAGGGTGATGTTCTGATATCTTACACTTTAATTAAAATCAAAGTCCCAGAAGACGTAAACTGCAAGGTCAGACCCATTTTTCTTCTAAGGACACTGAAGGGATATTTTGAAGACTTACTTGCACTGGGCCTGCCATTTGCTTACAGTTGTAGCTCTGCGAGGAAATCTGCCTTCCACTGAATTTTTCCTGGGGGTTATTTATGATAAGTAAATCATAAGTGAATACCAGAAGTGGGACAAACACAGGTGGTTTTCCTTGGAGATCTACATCAGTTTATGAGTTGAGAGGTCGCCCATGCGGTCTCTGCTGTGGATGAAACCCAAACTTCCCAAGGCTATCTCTGCCACCAGGGATGATTCCTAGAAGCATTCAGGCAAACGAGGTGATGGAGAAAACATTTGCTGGGATGAGACTTTGGTGGCAGGTGTGTGCACAGCCTGGCTACCCACCTGCTCCTGATCCCCTGTCCCACACCAGGTTTGGTAGCCTGGATGAGTAAATAGTGAAGCCTGGAGCATTCTCCCACCCCAAACCAACCACTCACAACACCTGAACTAATTTTGGCTGGAGGAGGTTGCATGAAATGTCTTCATTTTCTGCTAATACTACAAAACACACTCCGACGTGAGTTTAGAGGAAACTGTTTCTTCTAATGATCTCTTTGAGATGTCTGGGAGAGGCGTGATCTATTTAGCACCTCTTTCTTAGGACTACATGTAATGGCATGAACATTCCTATAGCTGTGTGACCTGTCTTTACCACGAACCTTGTGACATGCAGCGTGCTTCTTCCAGCTCTTGGAACTGGAGGATGTAAAAACATCTCCACTTTCACCTTTTAAAAAATTACTGAAGTTGGAAGACAGACCTGAGAACATGATGCAAGAGCAGTCTGTAGGTACAAAATTGAAAACACCCATCATGCTCCCATTGTAAAGGGGATAAATTTGTTCATTTTAATTTTTGTCTGTTAATGAGATGCTTTGGCAACTTGGCAGCATTTCCAGGCTTGGAACAGCTGGGAGGGGACTCTGTTCCAGGAAAGTCTGAGCTGCTGGAGCGGTGCTGGTGAACTCGATGGTACAAATGAAGGTGAAGGTTTGCAAAATCAAACTTTTAAAATGCATATAATCAAAACAAATGAGATTTGTCATCCCCTCAGGGTCTCTCTTAAGTGGCTGCCTTTTCTGGGGTAAATGTCATCTATCCTGAAATCTGTTTTCTTGCTATGAGAAACAACTGATTTTTTAACTGTCTGTTCCCTGCTGAGGTCTGATCATACTGCTTTTTTTTACAGATCAGCAGCTCTGCTGTAGGCAATAGCATTCACTGTAGTTTCTGAGCCAGACAAAGACAATAATTAAGGGGAATACAGAGCACGAAGCCCATTTCTCTTGGCACTGTTATCAAAATTGAGTGACTTTATTTTATTTCACCTTAGTTGCATTGATTGAAATGTGAAATTGTGTTAGTAAGTGGTTCTCTCCTGCCTATTTATTAGGGTTCATTTGTTCATTCAGGCAGGCGATGGCCCATATCTAATGCTGAATTCTCTGTTGCTTCATACAGGCTCCTTCTCTGACAAAAGAAGGATTTTTACCCTTAGAAATCATTTTGAGAACTGAAGTAAAGCAGTGCAGTACGATGAAAAATCTGATTAAGCTAATTAAATACTATGATTAGATTACTATGTTCGCCTGAATGCAGGAGGCCACCAGGACTATGACGCCTTGACTCTTGCACAGCTTCTGGGCCACATTTTCCCAATTGCCAAGTTCATTTTGAGCTGTGCACAAGGTGCAAAATTCATCTGACATGGGCTGACGCGTGGACATGAGAACTTGCCCGTGTGCGTCAGGTTCACTGCAGGAGGGGAGTGAGCAGATGCCAAGAGACAAAGAGCTGCCTCAGAGGTAGGAATGGGAAAGAAGGTGAGTGACTTTCTACCTGGGTCCCTTCAGCTAAAGACAGAGTTTCCCTCTAAAGACATGACAACAGAGTATCTGCTGGATGAGCCTCTGTGAGGTCCAGGAAGCCCTGAAGACACAGAGCCAGGTGGCAGGCAGCAGTGTCAGCTGGATGCTGCTGCCTGAAAGGAGGACAACCACTAACCATGTCATGTCAGCAGCTACCAGCAAAACCCATGCCGAGCTGCTTTCACGTCCCACAGCTGGACCTTTGAAGTAAAAGTCCTCTCAGGTGTTTTCAGCTTTCAGAGAAAGAGCTGTGATGGTACTCTGGTGGCTTCTAGAGCTGAGGAGACAGAGCACTAAAAGTCTAAGCACCCAAAAGGACAATACCAGTTTCTGTGTGTCATGAACTTCAGGGATGTGTGGCTGCAATGAGGCAGTGCTGCCAGCGTAAGCAACTGTCTGCGTCCACCAACGCTCCAAATCCAACTTCTGAGAAACAAAACTTCTGAGAAACTCCAGCCGTGTGAAATAGCAGGCTGGGCTCCCAAAATCAGGTGAGATGTCGCTCACTGTTCAAATGGGGTATGCCCTCTCCTTCACAACTTTCTCTACTAACCCACTCATGAGGAAAATGTCCTGTCCCCCCCGCAAAAAGAAGAAACCAGGCAGCACAATTTAACCTGAATTTTAATTCCTTAGGAGCAGCTCTGGGGAGAAAAGGAGGGAGGCAGGAAGATGCTGCCTGCTGGTCCCCCTTGGCTGCTGGAGCTCCGTGGCTGCGTGTCACCTTGGGGTTGTGATCTCAGAGCCATGGCGTGTGTGTGGGCCTGGCTAAATGGTGGACACTCCACCATTTAAACTGCTTTGTTCACAGCAGCAGGAGACAAAGTTGACCTTCCCCTGGGGAGAAAGAAGCGGCAGATGTGCTACCACAGCTCATTGCCATCACCTTATTAGGGTGATGTCCACTGGTGGTGACAGAAGAGCAAATGAGGCAAGTTCATGTGTTATTATGGCAAAACCATGTCAGATTTGTCCAGACTTCACCTTCTAAAGTAGAATTTTTTGCTATTTGACTTCTATCTTTTCGTGACCACTGAACTGGGAAGGGGCAGAAGATGGGCATGTAGCTGTAGGGGGCATAATTTTCCCCAGATCCAGATCAGAGGTGTCAAATGTAAACTAAAGAGGGACCAGGGAGAGGCAGTGGCTGCCAAAGTGGAACCAGCTGTGGTGTCCACACTCCTTTCCCCAGGGAACACCCTGAGATGTTCCCCCACAGCAGGAAGAGAGAGGAAATCTGGACCAGGCACCCCAGCCAGGATTTGTTGTCTGGCATATGCTTCAGAGAATGACTTGTTTTACTCACCTCTTGCCCCGTCGACCCATGGAGACTGGCTTTAAGGAAACATCTTGCATGTTCCTGGGCAGTCACAACATTTCCAGCACTTGCCCAGTCACAAGTGCTTATATCTATCGCTGTCATGACATGTTTTATTTGGTGGTCATTTAAAACTGCTTTCTCCCAAGTATTCTTGTTTGATGTCAGAATAAGGGTGACAGATGAACACCAGAAATTGGTTTTGGGGTTATTCTCACTATGGTTTCTCACTGAACATCTCTTAGCAAAATCTTTATTTCAACTTATTCTGTGATCTGCCTGGGCAACATGTTATAAGAATTCTGGGAACAAGACAGAAACAATTAAGATCAACAGCCATGCTGAAATTTCCATTTCCGTGCTGTATCTGTATGGCATTTGCTCATTCCAGCCCTCCTGCCATGACACGTTCACCTCTGGAGGTCTCTTCCAGCCTAAGTGAGGCTCTGATTTTATGGGTGCTCAAGCACAGGCTTTTACGCGTGGCTCTGCAGCTTGACCTGAGTTACACGTAATGAGGGCATTTGCTAAACAGCATGTCTTTTTGAGCTATGTTAATGCTTTTAGCTTTCTTTTCATAGATGTTTCCTTGAATAAAATATCCCACAACCTTTATTCTAGTCACATAAAAGATTTATGCCTGTCTTTTTCTGACATGAGTGAAGAGAGGCATTCTGAATGGGAAAAAGGTGGGGGGGGACGGATGACAATGCTTAATATCTTTCCTCTTATATATATTGAAATTATATCTAAAAATATTTTGTATTTAATTTGTCACCATGTTACCTTCTACATCATATATGCATGGAAAATTTAGAGACCTCCTCTGCCCCTCAGATTGTCTTCCTTCCTTTCTTCCTGAAAACTAACTTTTCTTGGGTATTTCCATTCATCTTTCCCCAATATAAGGAAATAATGTAACTTTATCTACATTTTTAGACCCTCTTTTTCTTTATAGGGTGGAGGGGAATTTTCCAAAGGGATGCACTTCCACTGGAGGAAGCAGACTCCAGCAAATGCCTGTTTCCCAACGGAAAACTTCACACATTTGTGGGTGAATAAGAAATTAGTCCTGAGTAATTTGTTGGCCTCAGCCACCGTGGTACCTGGTGGGAGTGACATGGGTGCATGTGCCCCACGGCAGCTGCTGCCCTGCCAAGCAGCCGGCCCTATAGCACCAGAACTACACATCCCAAGGGGGAATGGGCTGACACTACACGTTCTTGGGTCATTTCAACAAATAAGGACATTTTAATTCAGAAGTTTGATTTCAGTAGCAAATGAGGACATGTAAGTTATTCAACATATATGTTGAAAAATGTTGTTCAAAAACTTGTTCTTGTGGGAAAACTGAAATTTTTCTAAAGAGTATTATAGGTGAGATCTCCGATGCATTTTCCAAACATTAGTCCTTCAGGGAATATTATTTATCTTAATGAAGAAACGCAGTGACCTCCATGAAGACCTGCTACTTGCACACTGGATTGGAGCTCCCCAGGACTCAGTGACATCTTGGGGCAGAGAAGGGAACCTGCTGGCTCTGGCTGACCCAGGTGGCTCCCAAAGTTACAAATTTCCCTTGGAGAAAGGGACTCTGCAGAAAATATGCTCCAGCTGCTCTTCACATACCTGTGCCTTCCTGCTTCCCCCTCTGAGCTGTGGGAGAGAGAATGAGGGCAGCCCCACGTCTCCATCCCACCGTCACGCAGCAATGCAAATGTTCCCAGAATAAATATCAGCCTTTGCATAGCCATGAATTTCTAAACCTCTGTGTACTGTGTGGGCTTCGCTAGTTAATAAACCAGTTTTACAAAAAGAGAGCACTTTTTTTTAAAGCCTGTTCTCAGAAAGGAGTAGAAAGTAACGCACAATTAATTGCAAGTCATAATAATTTAGATACTTAGGGAGAATCACCCAAACAAAACGAACTGCAAATGCTATTCAATACACAGACACGGAAGTAAATCAAGCAAACTGGAGCTGTTCATAAATAGAGAGTTGAAAAACTTAAAAATTAGGACAGTGTCACAGTGCAACTAGCTCTTTGCTGGCATTTGGTTGGGAATAAACATTTTTTATTCAGAGTAGAGTGCAGTTCTCACTGTGCCAGCATTAAATAATAGTCTTCCCTCAGTGATCACACTGAGAAAGAAGAATTAATCTGCTGAGAATACTTTGCTTTACAATGAAGCAGATTTGGAGTATTACTTTGAGGGCAGACTGAAGGAAAGTAAATATTCCCCATGAATTTTCTGTGTAAGCCCAACTTCAGAGCTGACTGGAAGTGCTTGCCCTGACTCCATACATCTCCCTCAGAATGTGACCAAAGCACACACACAGCCTTATGCCCTTTGCTCTAAGACAAAACCTTGAAGTCCAAACCAATATCTTTCCTCAGTCATCAGAAACCTCACTGACCCCTCCAGCTGCCTTCGCCTCTCTGGGGGGAGAGAAACCTGCATCACCTGGGCCAGGGGCTTCCCTGTCACCTCCTATGCCACCCCTGTGCTCCCTGCTTTGCAGTTGCTCCTTTTGCATGCTCAGAGTCCAGTGTCCCTGTGGCTCTGCCAGGGCCACCTCTGCCACCCAAACCTGCCCATACCTGCATCTTAGATAGCATTAAAAATATTCTCATTTCACTAATTTCCTATTAAGTACATAAGAGTAGGTAATAAATATGAGACAGGAGCCACTGTGGAAGACACATCACCAAATCCACAGATTGAATTTCAAATAAAAAGAAAATGTGTGTGGCTCTGAGGGCTTTGGCCTCTGGGAGGAACAAGGGCTGCTCCTCCTCTCACTTGTGCTGCTGTCCCCCCAGTGGAGGAATGAAAAAGAAGTTTCAAAAAAGCCTTCATTTTGTTTTAAGTCCTTTGTGCACATATTTTACAGGGTGACACCCAGCCCTTGTAGGGGTAGTCACGCCGAGTAACTGCTTGCCTTCTCACTTAAAATATTTCTAGAGTATCTCCCTTTGGTCATCACTTTTTCAGGCTGTTTACTGTCTCTTCAAACAGTAGCTGTTGGACACTCTGATCATCTTAAACACTACTTTGTTAGTCCTGTTTTATGCTTTTATAGTGTGGGGAAAGAAGGGGGCTCCAAATAATAATTCTACAGTACTTACACCATAGCTTGTGGCATTGCCTGCATTTTAGTCACTACTCTCCCACTGTTAATTCGTGAATATTCAGTTTTTCTCTTTGGCTGCTGTAAAGAGAAGGGCTGAGTTTTTCTAGGACTCTGGGACCTTCTTCTCACTTATTTAGGGACCATTTTACATTTTCAACTTGTATTTTTGTCTCCTGCTCATCTTCCACCCCTGCTGCACAGGTAGCACGTGGCTACCTGCACCATCTGGGAGGATTACATGGGTTCCTGCGAGACCTGGCACCTCACTGCTACCGGGAATGTCAGTATGCAATCGTCTTTGACAAGAGTTTGGCTATTTGTGGAAAATTAAATCCTCCATTTTTCAATACCACATGTGCCCTCACTAACTTGTAGGCTAAATGCCCTCTGGGCGTAAGATGCTAAGGTGGTATTGAAATCATAAGGAGCTGATGTGTTCCAGGTGTGACATCCCTGCTCTTTCTGCTCTATTTTTCATTCCTTTCTCCTGTGCATTTTGCCAAAGACTAGCTTTTGCTTTGGGGATGAGACCCCCCCCTAGAGCTGCATGCGATGCTCACATAGATGCTTTTCCATTTTTCTCTGCATCTGCCCTTGTTTGGAAGATGATGTTATGGGGGTGGGCAATGTGGTGCTCGTTAGCCCATACCTTAGCCAGATTCAGGTAAATCGTACCTTCCTCCCACTACCCACGACCAGTGTGACTTTATGGCTGTTTGCAGACATGTTATCACGGATGTCAAACTTTTTGCCAGCATTTGTTACTTGCAGGGACTCAGAAAAGCACCGGGACATGAGCTGTAGATGCTGCTGTTTTGTCCTGTGTCATGAGCTCCCTCAAGCCTCATCTGCCTCTCACCCAAGCAGGGCCTGGGAAGCCCCCGGAGCCGCTGGCAGGAGCGAGAGAAGCAGCAGGCAGCACCCCCAGCAAAGCTGCTGAAGTTATTAGGAGGCTTTGGAACTCCCACCTTCATTTTTTGCCCCGTGCTTTATCCTTTGCCCTTCAGTGCCCTCAGGAGGAGACAGCGGCGATTTTCTCTTCCCCTCCCACGTCTGCACGGAGGAGGCTGCCGCACAGGTGTGATGAAGTGCTTGTCCACGCAGTGCTCTGCATCCGGGCTCAGCACCTGGCTCTTGGTGTCCGTGCCTGCCAGCTGCAGCCTGGCCCAAGGGGCAGACCCTGGCGCAACATGCTTCCATTGCATGCTTGTCTCTCAAAACTGAGGTGTCAAACACCTTGCTGGAAGCACAGGAAGTTCCTTTTATTCTGATTACCAAAACACTACCCGGAAAGGAGAAACTGGGCAGTATGGTATAGAGGAGAGGCATAAATACTGCATAGCATCCTTCCATATTTACTCATTTACCTTGCGCCTCGCTTTTCTATTGTTTTGTAACCATCATATAAATAAAGGCTTTTTTGCTTCTGCAGCCATACACATCTTTAACTTCATGTTGCAATGGGCTTAGAAACCACTTGGGGGAACTTTTTCCATTGCAGTTAATTACAGATAAGGAAATACTGTCACCTACTGATCTGACTCAGCTACTTTTATGAGCACTAAATATCATAGAAATCCAGCTAATTTCACTGAGAAATGTCAAATGCTTAGGACACTTGAAAATAAAGCACTCTTTAGGTTCCTTACTCTGAGCATATAGTTTGGGAAAGTTTGGATTTGAGTGAGTTCCTAATTTAGCATCAAACCGGCACTGAAAGACTTTTTTTTAAGTCTCAAACTGTATCCTGACCTACAAAAATGGGGAAACGTTATTTAGTTGCTAAATAGGATTTTGTAGCTCTGTTGGGTAACTGTTGTGAACAGTTAGCTTGATGCCGTGTTAGAAACGGTTCAACACAGACCAGTGTAAACCAGTGTCTACCTCGTAGAGCTTTTTCTCCTTAAGGAAAAAAAAAAATAATCCTTCATTTAAAATATCGTTTGAGCCCTCATAAGCAGAAGCTAGGAGTGGAAGCTGGACTGAGCATCAGGAGGCTTCATCAAAGAGCTGTGGAGCAGCGTTTCCGAGAGCCACCCAGGCTGGCAGAGAGGCAGCAGCATCACCAGGTGGAGCTCTGTCCCTCTCTTCGGCTGGAAAATCCCCCCTCGGAGTGTAAAGCCACACAATTTCCATAGGTGAGGCCATACATATTACAAAAGAGAGCTTTTAAGGGATGACCTTTGAATTTGATTTGGAATCCTAACTATCGGTGTGCTGCTGTGCGGTGCTTTGGTGCCCGTGCGTGGCAGGGGAGGGAGAGCTCGCCAGGGAGGCTCTTTGGGGACTGGGGGAGGCTCATGGGTGGGAGGCATCTGCGATGGGCACCGTGGGTTTGCATGTGGGTCTCGCTTTCCCTGAAGGAACTGTAGTTTTCATTATACACTTTAATTATCTGCAGGGGTCGTTCTCAGTGGGCTGATCCAGCCGTCCTGTCCCAGCGCAGACACACGGCTGCCCCAGCTGTGGGGGAGCCACCAGCACTGGTGGTTTCCTGGGGGCTGGGAGACACGGCACCGCATCCAGACAGCTCTGAGAAAGGGGATGACCTCCCAGAGAAGGGCCCTGTGCCCCCTTCACTTATAGCCCTGTGATTCTGCAAACTGGTCCCAGTTTCACTGTTGAACCTGTTCCCAGCCCGGCTGCTGGGCACCCAGCACTGCCCCGGTGCCTGTTGCCCATTATTCAGTTTTTTCCCCCTGGATGCTCTCCTCTCTCCCACCCTGCTGGTGTGGGGAAGGGAAGGGAAGGGAAGGGAAGGGAAGGGAAGGGAAGGGAAGGGAATACGTCCAAGGTGCAATAGTCCCAGAGGATTTTTGTTAGAAGTGTCTGCCATAAAGTAACTCTAGCATTGAAAACAGGAGAGTAAATGCAACACATACATGCAAAGATAATTCCAGTATTTAGATTTCATTTTTTCTTCCTAGTTAAACACCAGGAAGTCCTGATATTAACCTGCAGAAATCATCTCTCCCCTGGGAACTGTGTACCCACAGGGTAGCTCAGACCTTCATGAGGTGGGCCTCAGCATCTCTCTTTAAGAGAAGGGAAGGTTAGAGAGCCTCTGGACTGCCTAGCTGTGAGAGATGCCTGCCCCTCTGAGCAAGAGACAAGCACACAATCACCATTGGATATTTGGCCCTCCAGCCTGCCCCCTTCCTTGATGAACCCATGGCAGCACTCCTTGGCAGAGCCCACAACACAGGGCAGCAGGGTGGAGGAGCACCCCAAGACATGCCCCGAGCCCCCATTTTACCCACCTCCCAAATCATGAGCAGTGCTGATGGCCCCTTCTTTTCACATCACTGACTCTTTCAGCTTTCAGTTTCTCACCTCTGCCCTTTCACGTGGTAGTTTAGACATGAATTATACCTAACTTACCATTTGATCTATTTTTTAGCTGCTGTGTGTTACCATGAAACCATGCTTTTGGAGAATTGTGGGACAGATACAATGCCATGGAAAGGTGCCTTTCTCAGAATCCACAGGTTATGTCCTCACAGACCTGATAGCAGATGTGTTTCCAACTCCTCTGCAGAGGAAACCCAGTCTGGTCTGGCCTGGCAGGGAAAAGGGTGTCTGGAACAATGCAGCTGATAGCTGTTGAAAATGTTATCCACTAAGCTGAGAACAGAGATAGTCCAAGGGCAGGATGTGACAAACATGAGACTTGTGAGGAGATTTGTATTTTGAGATCTCAGAGAACACACAGAGCACTTGGTAGTTCAAGGCGTGCATAAAAATCGTAATTTGTAAGGTTGTTTTTAAGTAATAAATATGATTTTGTGGTCTTTCTCAGGTCATTGGATAAACCTCAGAGACCCAAAGCGCAGCTGAGCGCATGCAGCTGCCTTTTCTGGAAGGTCGTCATTGGGATTTGCAGGAATTTGCACTATAAAGCCTTGGCTTTGACCAGACCATCAGGGGATTTCTCCCCAGGAAAAACAATAGATTGGCATATGCTATCTCCCTGGTGTGACTTTACATAGCTAACAGGAATCAAAAGACATTACCACATTAGAGCTCAGGGGCCCAGCACTGCCCCACCAGCTCTTGCCAGGGCTCCAGTTTGCCCAGCAGCGTTGGGAGAACTGGCAAGAAACTCCTCAGCTTCTAGCTGGGACATCTTGGGAGCCTGAGGATTTATATCTCTATTTAAAATGTTTGAGTCACAGCAAACATTATATATATTATGACAAATTTTTGAATAGAGATTGAAATGATCATTTTTCTTCTTTCTGTAGGAGTACACGTTTTTCTTTGCCTCCCAGTCTAGAGGCTTAGGGTTGCCTGGTTACTCTGACTCAGAAGCTCTGTGAGGTGTCTCTTGGTGAAGGAGCAGATACAATTTGGCAATTAGAGAAGCTTGATTTGTCATCTAAATGTAGAAATCCTTAGGAAAAAATAACCGTTTGAAGAGCAGTTGTACAGAAACCGCAGTGAGAAAACTCTCAGAACGTGCATTGGTACTCAACATTGCCGCTTTGCTTATTGTAGAGGCATGAAGGTCATTAATAATATATGCAATAATTAGGATTTTTTTTTTCAGTGTTCAATTAATAGAATCCTGTTCATAGCATATATGAATTGCAAATGTGATCAGAAAAGCATTTTTGTTGAAGAATTTCCCCACGGACTAGCGCTGTAAAAAGACTCCATTCAGCCGCCAATCTCTTCATCTCGGGCTGGAGTTAAAGGAACAGGATGTTTTCAGGTGAGGGCCACAGCACAGCCATCACAGCAAGATAAACAGTGTCTTACCTGCTTAAGTGTGTGTGTGTGTACATATATATATTTCTATATGCATGCAGATGTTTTTACCACTATGCACTCATGCTGATTTGGGAAATCTGTGATTGCATAAAAGGTTTTATTTTGCAAAGTATTTCCTTTAGAACTGCTGCCATGATGTTTTCACAGTTGCTTCATAGATGCCCTTTGGTTGTTTGCATTTTGATGAATGGCAGCAAGCACTTTAAGAACAAGGAGGGGCATTTAATGGTCAGGAAGGCGGGCAATGTTTGTGGAGAAGTGAGATCTATGGACCGACAGTTTTGCTTGGAGGTCCAGGGAGCAGAAAGGCTTAGCCAGTGTAAACTCTAAAAGGTCAGAATTTGATTTAATGAACTTAACCTTCAAGAAAACAAGACTTTTTCATGTAAGATATCCCCTTATCCCCTTAGTCTCTCTTTATTCAACTGGCAATAAATGCAGAACAAACAGCATGATGAAAAGGTCCCATTTTGTAAATCTTGCCGTGTCTTTCATCAAGTGTTGTCAACTCACTTTATATAGCCTAAGAAAAAATTTGGGCCACCTAACGCTGTATCTAGTAGGGGTAAGGTAAATCTATGGCATTGTCATGGTTCCTTTCTACCCCTGTGTTATGCCCACTACCGTAACCTTCATCACTAGATGTAGGCAGTAAGTAGTCAACCCACACGGACTGTAACTGAAGTCTGTAACTTCTGCACCAGATGTGCTCTCACAGACTCACTTTGGATGCTCCTCAGTTGCTCTGGGCTATTGGCTTAAACACCTCCACGCTGTTGGGATTTCCTGCCTCCCACAGTCTGCTTTTTCCAGCTTTAAAAATGCAATGGCTGCAAGAGCGAAACAGAAAGCAATAGATGTTTCTCCTCTTGTTAATAAAAACATAGTGATAACTCAGGAAAAATGTACATCACCCAGAAATATTTTCAGTAGTGTATAACTGGCTATAACTATCATTTTAAATGTGAACAGATGAAACTGTTTGGTAGTCATGACATCATGAGGTTCTTGCCAGAACTTTGCCAAAGAAAAATTGTGACTCACTAATCTCTTACCTAAGTTGTTTGGTTTTTTTTAACAGAATCAATTGCAGTTAATGAAGCAAACAATCAGAATAAATACATTTTCAGCCCAGCACAAGGTGAGCCTATAACCTTCACTACAGGAATGAAATGTAATCTGCTTATTAATTACTGTAGGAAAAGTCCAGTAAAATTAGATAATTTGCAGCTGACACACTCCCCCCCGCACCTCCCCCTCCCCCCAATTTCCATTAAAATATGAGGAATGAAGAAGAGTTCAGGAAGACTTACTAGAGCAAAGCAGCTGGGTGAGCAATGAGGTGGGAGATGGCATGTAGAGTGGTGGCTGGCAGAAATAATTAGAGATAACGGCAGTCTAAATTAGTACCACCAGTTGAAAAATAGGCATGCAGTTCAGATGCCTGAGGTGGATGGTCAATAGCCTGTGGTGGCTCCTCTCCTATGTGCTCTGAGAGCTCCTCAGAGCTCCACAACCCCCCAGGACCAGCAGGGCCCCAACCTCGATGCTGTTGGGTTGAACCACCACCTGTGCCCTCCCCACTGCTCAGCACACATTGGCAGCGGGGAAAGGAGCAGGGAGAATTAGATTAAGAAGACATGGCATAAGAGATTACACCAAGGGTTTGTTGTTGCAGATCACAAATCAGCAATCTGTCTGTCCCCAGAAAAAGGATTTAAAATCTAGTCACCACTACAGAACAGGATTTAACAACGGGAGAGTGAACATCAGTGATACAGTTGTTCTGAGTGAGTGAGCTCCCTCCCAACAGGCTGCTTATTCTATAATGACCTATGCAATATTTGCATCCTCTCTGGAGGATTCTCCACTTGCTTCTTCACTGAGCCAGTCTGCTGGGTGAGAGGTATATGGCAGCTAGAGAGATACAGAGGCTAGCATGACAATGCTTGTGCTTCTATATTAAGATTCACTCACATGTTTAACAACATTATTCCAACCTCTGTTACAGTTTTGACTGATATATGTTCTATTTTCTCAAGATAATATACATGTTAACTCTCAGGGAATCACAAAATAGAACAAACTTCACCAACCTGTTTTGTATGTTTTCACTGACCTCAATATACTTTGTCTATACAGTTTATTTAGGAGGACTTAAAGAGAAAATTGCAAATAAGAGATGCATTATATTTTTATTCCTGTCTGTAAACCCTTGTCTCTCACATCTTTTGCCAGTCATCTTTTGGCTTATGGAAGTTGCCACAGTAGAGATACTTCACATTTTCAGGTTATCTTTCTTCAGCCAATGACCCAAACATAGTATTCATAGGATTCCAGTGCTCCCTATTGCAGGGGAGGAAGGGCACAATAACACTGACGTGGAAAGCCCAAGGATAAGAAGGATTTGCTTTTACCCCAAATTTCTCACAGCATCAAGTGCTTCTTTGCAACGCTGCAAGCACCATGGTACTCCAGGAAGATTCATTTAACAAAACCACCTGATATATACACAAACACAGAGACAGGAAAAGCTTTTGGATCCAAAGCTGAATGTAAAAAATTTACAGAGAAAAAATGAAAACACAATGTAGGGGAGATTGACTTCTTGAGCCCCGAGGGATGGATGCTCTCCTATCAGAGTTAGGTAGATACAGCTGCTGCAATGCCAGCCTAAGCTGCAGCCCTCAGAAGGATCAGGCTTAGGGCAGGCTGGAGAATTCGTTTCTGCACTTTTGATTTAATTTTAGAATAAGCAAAAGGATTTTAATATTGCTCTTTCTTCCCTAATGAATGATCAAAGTTTTTCCACATCTTCAGATGGGAACATGCTGGGCACAATTTTTTTTTTCCTAGTCTGTGCCCACACGATGCATTCACAGCCTCCCAGTGGTGTAACATTTCTTGAGGCTCAGAGAAAGAATAAATAAATTAGGCAGTTGTATGAAATATACATCCACATATACAGCTGTGAGGTTCTGGCCTCATACTTGGAGCTCCTTTTTACAAGCTAATCCACTGCCTGGTATGCTTCTGGCTTCCTACTGTGAACTAGTTTACCCCTTTTTAGCCACTTCATGACATATCTGGTACATAATATTAATGATGTTCTCAGCAACTAAGAAGAATTACAAACAGCAGTGATGACAGAGAAATAATCAAGAAGGAAGTTTCTAATGGAAAAATGGAGCCTCCCACAGAGAATTCTGCTTAAATTATCATCTTTCACTAATTGATATGGCCACTGGTGTGGGAAAAGTTGTTGTTTTGCACCTGATTTAGAGTTCAAGGAATACTTAAATCAGACATCGAATTTGAAGTGCTTATTGTGTTTTTTCTGAAAGAAGTGTTGCAAAAAGAATATTTTAGAGACCCTGGAAACTCAACCGGCAACACCAGCGATGCCCCAGCGGTGTGGGAAGGGGCTGGCACAGCGCCGTTTCATATCGTTAGGTGGCCTAGATACTCACCCAGGTATACCCACCTCTGCATGGAGGAGGAATTGGAGTGATTGCCTGCTTCCTTATTTTCCAGAGACCAATGCTGCTGGAAAAGGAGGAGGAGATGAGGAGAACTAACTCACCTGCTCAGTGAAGGGCTCTCTGTGAAACCTGCAGTGGGGCGGGTATGGATTTGTAAGAAGGTTTCTGAAGTGAAGAGTCTAATGAAGCCCAGGCTGGGTTTCCCAGGCTCCTCAGAAGGAGTAAGTGCACGTTGCAGCAGATCTTCTTGCGCCTGAAGCTGTGAATGCAGAGTGACAGTATTCACACAGGACCCCTGGGGACCCTTGAATTCATTCCTGACAAAAAGTAGGCTGCATATATGTGCTGCTGCATGTAGGAGTTAGCTGCTCCTCTGCCATGAAAGTATCCTCCTCAAAGTTATTTTTGTATAGCCGCTCTTTTTCTCAGTATGTTCAAAGCCTCAAGTTTTAATTGCCTTCTGATGTTTGAGCCTTTAGGATTCATGTTTTTATGATCCTCTTTGCAGCTATTTAATTCATACAAATTTACATAAACGAAAGCTGATTTTTTTCACCTAATAAAGTCCCTGCATTTAAGTAAGCAAACTAAAGATACACATTTCTATCAAAGAGCCAACTGTTTATTTCAAGTGTTTTCCTGCATTATTATTCAAGGGTGTAGGAGGAGGGAGAGAGGAAGAGTGCAAACCATGAGTGAAGCAGCCCCTCTAACTCCCTTCCTAGCAAACAATGGTTCTTAGACACAGCTTAAGATCGCTTTTTCATCTTATTGTTGACTTCCTCAGCATTAACTTTGAGGAAAAGAGGTAATGCTGTTCAGCGGTCCGGCTTAGTGGGAGATAGCAGCAATAGCTACAGGAAGCTTTTTTTAAGCCTTTCTGAAAGCAACATATCAAAGGGCAAAAGCTAAGCTACAGAGGACGCTTATTGTGCCAGAACAAAAGCACAGATACCCTCACTGGAGCTGGCTAAGATATTTTTTTCAGGAAGCGTTTTATATTGCTGTCAGAAAGTGCCAGCCCATTGAAACTTTTCTTGGCAATGTTCTGATGTACCTTTCCTCAGTAAAAGCTTCTTTAATGCATAACACACACCTGGCCAAATAAAGAGAAGATAACTCTCCACGATGCACCAACATTGCCGCAATTTCCAAGCTACAGTCCCTCTTCCTAGATTTTTTAATTAAACTTGAAAAGAACCACATAAGAAAGCGATTACACTCTCCACAGAACAGGGGTTTTATTTTTCCAGCTCTCCCTTGTCCTCCCCTAATGGCAAGGCACTGCGTGCTGGCTCAAAGAACATATGTCTCAGAGAAGCCCTGCCAGGAGGGAGGAAGTTGGATTGCTGTTGCTAGAGGGGCAGAGCTGGGGTTTCCAAGGTACTTCAGCTGTGAATTTCCTTACTTTCAAAAGTTTTCATATTTCTTTTTGATTTAAAATTGAGGCTGAATTCATAAGTTGCCACAGGTTTTCTTGTAACTTAAACAATTCAGTTCTCTTCAGGCTGCTGCCATGTATGATGAACCTTCACCGTGTTCAGTAAGATCTTAAGAACATAGTCTATTGCCAGCATCAATCAAGACTACAGCTGCAATAGCACAGTCATCTCTAACACTCATGTACAGAACGTAAAAACATTTTGTGCACTGGAAACCTCTGAATTGGAATGTTAACACCACCGGAGTATTCCTCTACTCTGGGAAAAAACACTGCCAGATAGTGAACCCCAATAAACTGAGACAGAACACTTGGATTAGCATCTCACGTCAGAGTAGGTTGGAGTAGGTTGGCTTCTTTTTACATAAAAGAATTTCTAGAACAAGGCTGATGTTTCAGAGTTTCTTGATGTTTCAGTCTCTTGTCTAAAGGTCTGCCTGCAAAAAGCAGCAGTTCACTCCATAGTGACTCACTTCAGTAGATATAACACAGAAAACCTCCCCAGCGGCACTTTATTCTGAGTCACATTTCTCCGAAGTAGCATCTATTCAGTGTACGTGGACCGACTCTCACCTTACTTGATCAATTAAAATCTGGAGCATTGCATAAACATTGCTAGAGGAAACATATAGCCTAATGGATTTGCAGCTGCAATGGTGATGGGATACATCTGCATAACAATAAAGTTAACACACAGCATCAGTCTCCTGCTTTTAGAGCTTTTCTTTGTATTTTTTAAATAACTGCTTTTATATGTCAGGGTCTTAAGGCAGCACCTAGGGGATTATCAAGAATAGCTGGGTATAGTTGCGTATGTGTGCCTATGTATGTATTTAAATGCATTATACATACATATACACACACACATATATATACATATACATACACACACACAAACTGTTGTTCTACGTAAATTGCTTTGGTTGGCTACTGCTGAAAGCATGGTGCAAGAGAGAGCTCAAAGACTCGTAGCAGAGCTGTGGTACGCTGCCGGCCACGTACCAGCGGTGCTCCCAGAGGGAGCTTCCCTTTGGCTAAAGTCAAAGCCTCCTCCATGGGCCAAGAGAGCGCGTCGTAGCGATGTGCCCAGGGCGGCTGGCAGGCAGGGCAGGAACTGCAGGCACAGGGGCAGAGCAAAAAAGAAAGACTTCACTTGCCTCCTGTCAGCAAACTAAGTGAATTGGTGCAAACTTGAGATTCCCCCAAACTTCTACTGTGTGTTTCAAGCTTATTCAAGATAATAAGATAAAAATGGATAATTATAAGGATGGAATATTAGAGAGGGAAAATTACAGTATACCCACAGAAGTTAAATGAAAGCTTAACAATTCTAACTATTGACAAACCTGAATACACAGCTTTTGCTACTCATAATTAAGTAGTAATTCTGCTTGAGAGTATTCTGGGAAGGAAATGTGGCTTTCTCAGCAAAGACAACAGTCGTGGCTCTTACCTCAGTTACACTTGAGATGTGTGCAAGGTCAGCATTATGTTTGAACTTGAACCTTAACTTCCTTCATGTCCAAGAGAGAGAAATTAGTATAGAATTATAGAACCATTTAGGTTGGAAAATACCCTTAAGATCATCAAGTCCAACCATTAACCTAACTGCCAAGTTCACCACTAAACCCTGTCCCTCAGCACCGTATTTACACATCTTTTATGTAACCTCTAGGGATGGTCACTCAACCAATTCCTTGGGCAGCCTCTTGACTGAAAATATCTTATCAATGCTTGACAAGATATTTTGGGGTGTGTTTTATTTGATCTCTTAGATATGGCATTTAGCAGGAGACTAATTGTGTGCCAGACTCCAACTGTATTGATTCAATCTCTGTAAAGAGGACCTAAGGAGACTCACAGATAGAGATGTTGGCTCTTACTCAGATGGATACTATTTTGGGTAGTCTTTGCAAAGACAGTTGCTGATACTTCCCAGGTTTCCTCAGTTCCCTCCCTCATCCCTCCCACACACCTTTCATGGTAGAGTTCTCTCGCTCGTTTTTTTTTTTCCCGAACCCCTGCAGCACAGGAGAATCATGGTTCCCAGTATGGGATTTGGTTGCAATGTGGTGTGAAGAGCAGTCATCTTGGTGAACGACCATGATCTGTACAGAGGGCTCTGGTGCTCTCAGGGACCATTTCACCTGCCTGCACCTGCACTCAGCCCTTTCAGCAGGACGCGATGCCAACAGCCCTGTGCTAGATGAGAGGACCCTGGGCAGTTGCAGCTGTGGTGAAAGAGCACATCCCAAGGCTGTGGAGCTGTGTTGCCATTTGGAAATACTGTGCCGTTATTGTGCTCCTGGATGAGGGAACACAGGAGTACTGTCCTTGCGCATTCAAGCAGGGTTAAATAACGGGTTTAACTCACAAAGCATTTGGAAGAAGGTCAGGTCTTACCTGCACTTGGGTCGTGGTCTCTGTTTCTTGGGTTAATGAGGCCATCAAGGGGAATATGGAGTCAGGGTGCATTATTGGTGCATATTGTTTACTGAGGGCTGCTATGGAATGCAGAGGTATAGCGCAGGGCAAAACACAACATGCACGAGCAGAGAAATGTACGGATATTCATTTCTCAAAGAAAGGGTATGATATTTAGCTGAGTTGTGTAAAAGATTGGCTTCAACAGCAGGCAGACCAACTATGTATCTCAGGAGGTGTGATCACGCTGCATATATCACACCTGTGCTATGGCATATAACAGTTTTTGAGGAAGAGAAAGAACTTAAATGGCTAAGTAGATGTGCTGATTTAGCTCAGTGACAAGTGACATTTTGGGAGCAGAAAGAAGGGGTGGTTAAATTTCTGAGTGGATTGGACAACATGTACCATTTGCACCCTCACCATTGATACGGGGAGTCACAGCTGCTCCCTGTAACTATACAGTAATTGTCCAGCTCTCCATAAACTTGCTTGTGTGTGGAGCATCTTTCAAGCCTCACTTCATATTAAGCATGACCTTCAACACTAGCATTATGATCCATACACTTCATGGATATCCATTTTCACTGTCATACAGATTTTCAAACTTGGGAAATTATAGAGCCCAAATTAACCATATCTATATTTTATAGTTTCCAGTACTGGAATAATTCTGTACTACCTAGCACTTCATACCTATGATTAATAGCCTTAATATTCTCCTCACTATACACATATATTTTACCTGATACCGATACTATACTGCCACCTTTAATTTCAGTAATTTAAGGTATTCTTTCAATGTTTAAAAACGATATCAGTTTCAAGTGAAGTTGCAATCCATATATTATTTAAGTCACTTTAAGCTTCAAGTCACTTTATATGACATCATTTCAATTATATCCTTGCTCAATATATGCAGCAGTTACTTACTCATAAAAGAGAATGAGTTAGTCAGATATACAGAGTTTTCAAGGTCACTATATTGTTAATAAAACTTGTTAACTGACACAGGCATTAGTCATAAAGCTGAGTAAATGTAATGATTAAGCCACTCACAGCTCCTCGCCATTCTGTAACATCCTGCCTGCTTAAAGAGAGAATTTTTATTTTCAGGCCTGATTTAAACTTATTTAAGTCAGTGGAAAAACTCCCTGTGGCTTCACTGGGCTTCGTATCAGACTGCCACTAAATAACAGAACCACACTCACAAAAAGAGCAGACAACAGGTTGGTAACTCGGGCAGACTCCTACATATCAGCTCCTGCCACGGTTCATAGCTGTAATGTTCATCTCGGCAAAACAGATGGAGCTTGACCAAGCTCTAGGTGGAACTGTAATTACATCTTATTTCTTCAGACATCCCTTACTGCAGAAAGCACAGAATTTCCGTGCTGCAGAAAGCATGGAGCAATTATTGGTTGGGTTTGCTGGGGGGGTTGTTGATCCCCCAAAGGTAGGCTGTTATTCATTTGCTGGGTGCTAGGGACCAAAGGAGAGTCTACATGCAACATGCAACCATACAGTGTGCAACAGAGTGATCAATAACCAAATGGAGACACTTCATTTTAATGAAAACTCCTGGCAAAGATCAAAACAGATGAGCTCCCTTTTAGTGAGGAGGAGTACATTATTTCTGTATACATTATCACTCTATACTGAATACTGATGAGTATTCTGTTTAAAAGTGAAGAATTTTGTCTGGCCTGTGTCTACTCTGCCTTGCCCAGACAGTCACTCGTGCTGTGAGATATTAGGTATTTGAATGATCCTTGCCAGATGAAAAGTTGGGAGGCTGGAAAGAAGACTAAGGCATTGTCAGTGCCAATACGTACAGTACAGGATGAATCACATCCTATGTGGGATCCCACATCTCACCTAGTATGAGACATCTTGAATACTTCTAAATCTGAGCTAGTCATCCTAATCTCCCTTGGAAAATGGAAAGATGGCAACTTCAGGGTGCCGTTCAAATGACCTCCTGTAGGCACTGTCTTTAGTGTGACACGAACTATGCCATCGACTCCGGTGAGTATACTGAATAAGTCTCCATTGACCATACAAGGGTCCAAAGAAGACTCACTTATATGTAGGTTTCCATGCGGTGAGATTTATTCAAGACAGTCCTGCCCAAAAGCATCTGCTACTGGGGATCACAATGCAAAAGAAAGACCAAGTTGCCAGTACACATTGCCACCAAAAAGGGCAGAATCCCCCTCTGGCAGTGCTGAACCACAGCAATATACCCCTTGGGAAGCAGAGTCTGCCACAGAGACCAAGGGAGAAGGGAAATCCTCTGTGAGGAGACCACCCACTGTAGTTCCATGTAGAAGCAAGGGATTGCATATAAGAGAAAAAGTCCAGTTAAACGGACAACTTGCTAAACACAAACATACTTACACGACGTGTATATAAGGTGTCTACAGACTCCAGAGAGCAAGGCATTAAATACCCTGGAAAGTAGTGGAGGACAGGTAGCACCTCAGCCAGAAAGCTGATCTGGTTACGGTCAGCAAGACAGCAAAGTCTTTGTCATTAGGTGGAGCTGGAAAAAACAGAGCGTATGAACAGTATGATCAGTGTCACACAGCAGAGGGGCAACAGCAGGAAGGTGAAAGCACTCATCCTCCTAGTAGTAATAACAATAAAGGAAAGTTTAATTCAAAATCCAAAACATTTGAAAGATATATCCAGAAGGTACAACAGAACAGCAGCAAAACCATGTCCTTTGGTGCAAGTCATTTATTGGCTCCACAGCCCCTGCTAAGGCAGCTGCCACGGAAACAGCTTTTTCTAGACAAAGCAAATCCTAATCCAGCATGGTCCTGAGAAAGGAAAATCAAGGATATTTGGGAGACAGACCAGAAAGACGCAGCAGTCCATGCACACGGTTAGATTGCTGTTGGAAAAGCAGCTAGAAAATGGAGCTACGAAATTCTCTTAAGAATTTGCAGTTTATGTAAACAAGCATTCCTACATTATTTAAAGTGTGTGGTTCATGAAACAGTACAGTCACATGCAGACTTTTTTTAGTCAATAGAATTATTTTCATCTCCTAACATTATTTTGATCTCTTTTATCTCCTATTTTTGCCTGAAAATACTCTTAACAAATCTTACGCAATATCTTAAGAGGAAAATATAGCTGGAAAAGTGGTGAATAATTTTTTATTGTCAGTGATGTGTTCATTATACTTACGTGATAATCACTCCTCTTCCTCTTTTGCTTTTGTCTTCATCTTCCCACAATCCTAGGCTGTAAGGACTAAAAAAATAAATAAATTTGCACTTACTTATGTACGTGCATTTTTTGGTAAAGTGTCTAGGACAAGCCAGACCGATGCAATGAACCCAGAAAGGCTGGGGGGCTGAGATGGGGGGCCGGGGGTGGCTCAGTCATGTGGGGAGCAGTGTCTGGAGTGAAATGTGTGTGGCAGTGGGGAGAAGAGAGTTCAGAGCAGAAGTCAAGGCGAAAGGTGGTGAATGTTTGGGATACGAGGATGGAGCGTGTGGTCTTTGCTAACTGAAATGATTTTGAAGCTGCAAGAATAGGAAAATCAGTAGGGTTTGGCAATGGCACAAGCACAGGTCAAATGGAAAAGGCAGAGGAAAACTGTAACACAAAGTTTCCGTGTCTGAAACAAAGACGGAGAAGCTGAGAATCAAAGACAACGAAACCTGCAGGAGAGACAGGGTGAAAAGAATTTTTGAAAACACCTAAATTCTTAGTGCTTCTAAGTCTCTCTTGCTTTCAGTGTCCTACTTGGAAGCAACAGATAGAGCTGAAAAACCCCACCAAAGAAGAGCTCTGATTAGGCTGAGCCAGAGATGGACATCAAGCATGCAAAAAGAGTTGTGAAGGAAATCTGCAGCCAGGGGTTGTAGACATAGAGTGGCGAGTCTAGGAAACATCTCTGCCTCTGAGCCTATGTTAGTAAATTAGCTTGTTTTGATCGCTCTTTGTAAGAGAAGAGAGAAGAAAATGCTTGGAGGAGAAAGAAAGTAAGTTCTTGGAGGAGATCAATAGGGAACGCTAGAAAGGAGATGAGGAAACGTACTTAAAGCTGTCTTCAAGATCTGGGTTTATTTTGCATGAAGGTTGTGACAGTGACATTAAACACAAATAACTGGATGCTCACAACAGATTTGATCTCCACATTGTGCCACAACTTATCTTTCTTCTAAGAAGAGTCAGCTGTGTTTACAGAGGCCAGCTATTTTAGTTAAGGATGCAAAGAGGAACAGACTTTGATATTATTTCTTTGAATTTACTTGGCCCCATGGAATTGAAGGGAGATGAAGGGCTGATGAAATTAAACAGACATATAAAACTGCACCAGATGTACCAGAGACGCAAATACCCAAGACTGTCCCTGTGACATTTGGATAGTATTTGGAGAAGCAAGGAGGATTTTTAATTCGCTCTTCATGTGTATACAGGAATGCCGTGACAGCACCAGCAAGCTGTGCAGCTGGGCAAGGGAAATTCTGGAGAACTCCTGACGCTGGTGCTGAAACCCAGCGAGTATTCATTTCCTACGTTTGAACAGCTCAGGAGACTGTAAGAACTTTAATGTAGGAAAAGATCAGGTCATTTCAACTTCAACTTTGTCTGGATTTTACCTGTTCTGCTAAGAAAAAATGCAAGACACAAAAGAGTCAAGAGGAAATTCTGCATAGTACAAAACTGCTCCCATTAACCGAGCTTCCATAATTTACAAGTTGATAATCACCTACTTTGTGAATCCGTCTGTATTTTACTGCCATTTGATATTATATAATCCATCATCATACAAAAGATGAGGCGCAGGATCATGCTTGTGTTTCTTAGTCCTACCAGCATACCTGAAGGCCCTAAGATTTTGACCACATCCTTCTTCCTGTCATCTTTTGGAAGTGGTCATGTCATCCCCCCACAATGATGGGAAATTTAAGGCACAGAGAGCCTGGGATCCAGGCCAGTTACCTATGTAAAAATCTGCCCCTACATGATTTGCCAAATATTACACTGGAATTTTACAGCTAGGCAGAAAATGGAATGAGTGTGGCTTTGTCCTAGCTACCTCTGGTTTGGGGCAGGGGGGAGGTATTTTACCAAGACAGCTCTAGTCTGTATGGTAGCATGTGATCTAAAAGTGTTTGAGAAGATGAGGATAATAGTGCTGCCATCTGCCCAGGACTTGAGCTCGGGAAAGTAACTCCCAGGGATCAAAGGGAGCTGAACGGCCAAGAGAAAAAGCTGAAAAGAGCTTTAGTTCACAGCACAATGCTTCTGGCCCCTGGCTGAAAAGAGAGCAAAACCAAGCATAAGCCACTGCGGCATTTCCAATAAAAAGGCAAACCTTTTGTACTACCTGCAGGGTGGCAAAGGGCAGTAAGCACCTGGTGGGACCACCAGCTGGAAAACAGAGATGTGAATGGTCCAGTGGCAGCTCTTGAGATGATGAATGCTTTTTTGTTCCTTAAGGGTTTTGTATCGGGCAGATTGCAGACAGCGGGTTTCTGTTTCCTGGTTTGAATGCAAACCAGACCCTGACTTAACACGGGCCAGCTCATTGGATGGCCTACTTAAAATGAGCTTGTGGCCTCTCCATCTCAGTCTTGCTGAAAATGTGTCCATGCCATCAAACACATTCTCTCTCCTGTTTGGCTCTAATAACTCCTTCCTGGTAGGCCAAAACGTGTTAATTGTGGATATAGTCAATGTGTGGTCCTGTATGCTGTTCAAAAGTTTCCCACGCCAAAAGCCCACCTGGCTCAGCATCAGCCTGTTTCTCCAAGCTGTTGTATGACAGCTTGGACTCTTTTGCTGACTTTGCAGATTTGCTATTGCCATTTGTAGATTCGTCACACCGTCAAAAACAATAATTGAGCCTTTCAGACAGGAGTTTTCAAAGAAATTAATTCAAAGATGACTTGAGACTAAGTTCCTTTTCTGGTTCCTTTCCTTTACTGACCTTGAAATCTTCCCTTTTAATACTAAGAATTAATCAACTAATAGTTTGCCTCTCATTCAGCAACTTGATACCTCCTGTCCTCTAAGTCTTATTTTGGGTCCTACTTACACTAGAAGATGTGTTTCCCATGCGAAGAGACAAGAAACAAGCAGAGGAAAACAGGAACTCTGCGTGAATAGCCATTAAAAGCTGCATTGTTTTTTGTGTAAATATATTTCCTTTTACAACCTACCTGTTTGATGCTCTAAACATGCACGCACTTCTGAAGTAACAATATACAACCAACTTACAGAACGGCAATTTACTGTGAGGTAAAAGCAGGAACAGAATAAAATGGTGCCTTAATATAAACACAATCGTACTCAGGCACGGACCTTTAATACACGCAGACGTGGTTTCTGCACCTTCCGTGGAAATCCATCCTCACTGAGTCAAATACACCCCTAGTAAAAATTGAGTTTGGGGCAACAACTACAAGATAAATACTTCTTTCAGCTGCAATCACAAGTAATTTAAATTGATCAAATACTGCCCTGTACATTCTGTCTATCGGAAACGTAGTAAAGTTTTCTCTAAGCTCCTTAATATTAAAAATAATCGGTTCTGAATAGGAAAGTCATAAACAAAATCCTCATTGTTTTGTTTTGTTTTGTTTTCTTCCCCAGAAATGCCAGGGTTTTCACATTTCCACTATTATGTCTTTAACAAAGAAAAAGACTATGCAGTTTTATCTCATTGATTTTTGATCATTACCTGCTAGTCCATTATATTGTATATAACTCATACTGAATATTGTCCCCAAGGAATTAAGAATAATATCTAAATTTAGAAGGTAATGAATAAGACATCAAAGCGAGTGGTTTTGCAAGTAGTTTAACTTGTGTGTAAAAATACTTGCCATACACTGATGAAATGGCAAATCCAAAAAAAAAACCCAAATCCTACCTGGGCACTGGATTTTCATCATATTATGATTTTTCAATTCCAGTTGTAATGTAGACAATAAACAGTTGAATGGAAAGGGCATGCAGTGCACAGCTGCAATCTACAATTAATCATAAATCCTGGAAGCAAAAATCCAATAAATACCACTTAGAAAGTAATAAATGTAGCATTTTGCTACCAGTTTTTACATATTGCAATTCTTTTGGTCATTAAACCAGTCTATATTTAAAGTAATAAAAATTGTCAGTCGTATTTGAAAATTCCATAAATAGTGAACCTATTGTCTTCTGACTTCAAACACAAATAAATTTGTGAGGATAATGCTGGCCTTGCTATGGAGCAGCTGACATGTAAATCAAAGTTTTGTAGCAAGCTCCTGTAAAACAAGTGGGAGAAAAAAATCATAAAGATAAACCTGCTGTCAACAAAGGTAAACTGATATATTATAAAAGCATTAAAATGAGTAGAAACCTAACTTTTAAAATATGCTGCCTCCAGAGGAGCACTAGGCAATTTTGCTCACTTACACAAGTAACGTTCATTTGCCAAGTACCTCGTAAAATGTGATGTGGGAATAGAGTTGGTCAGGTGTCTTCTCCAGTGCTGCTGTGATTTTCCCTTGGTGAAGTCTCCAAGATGACTGCTTGGAACCACATGGTTCTAACTGCCCTGCAGCTTCAAAAAAAATCTTCATGGAAGAAAGACATCATGACATGATACTGTTTTTAGCACTGAAGTATGTCAAATCAACCTGTTTCTCATCTGTAGTACTGCAGCCAGCTAAAAGTCCTTCTCAACATCACCTGCCAAGCAGTACAGCTAATAGCATTCAACGTCAAACAGATCCAGGCAGCCTCCAAAAGACTTCCTCTGCCCGACTCTGGCAACCCTGCAACATCCAAACCCATCTCATGGCGACTGCTTCCGTCAGCTTTTGTGCAGCAGCAGAGGAAAAGGTACAACAGAAAACCACCATTATGGGTGTTTGCCAAGCGGATCAACCAAATACAGGTTTTTAAGTTTACTCCATGATTACCCATCATGAAGTAAGGGCACAGCAGGCCAATAGCAAGCAGGAAAGCCAGAAGTCACACAGGTGGCCATGACAGCCCATGCCATGGTGGGACTGGAGAGTCCCTGGCTCTGTCCCAGAACATCTTCCCAACAGCCAAGGAGCAAACACGCAGATAAGCCCTTATTTAGCACGCATTTTATGCTGCTAGACCTGAAAGACACCCAGTGGTTTGACTTTCATTAGAAGACTTCCATTGAGCAGGCTTAGCGATCTTGTCTTTTAAATGCTTCCAAAGGCTGCTACCTGTCTACTGGAATTGTCTACTTGCCTTCTGCAGCTACAAAGATGTAATAATGATTCTGTACACTTGTATATAAGATATCTACATT
Source organism: Arenaria interpres (assembly GCA_013399435.1). Classification (NCBI taxonomy): domain Eukaryota; kingdom Metazoa; phylum Chordata; class Aves; order Charadriiformes; family Scolopacidae; genus Arenaria; species Arenaria interpres. The sequence continues at coordinate 213,106 of VXAK01010744.1, forward strand.
ATAGAGAGCATAAATGCACATTTCAAAAATATATGGCTATTTTGAGTACAATGTAATGTTTTTTCCGTGCTTTGACACAATGAAAAATTGGAGCTAACTCATGTATTCAGAAATCTAAAATCCAGTAATTTGATGGTAAAATGTTCAGTGTTTGATTTGTTTGTACACTTCCAGTGACTAAAAGAGCTAACTCATAAACAAAGGAAAAAAAAAATAAATCACCTGCATAAATGGAGAGATAGTGTTCAATTTTCCAAGTATTAAAGAACCAGAAGATTGAATATTGCAACGCAATGGCAGCTTGCCAAACCAAGTGAAGCCATTGATATATTTTACTGAATTTCTAGCACTGCTAAAGCTAATTTCTGAGTGATGAAAAAGCTCCTTTAGAATTGGAAGAAGTTCGCTCCAACCAGACAGAAATATTATTTTATTAAGGAAAGTGTTCAACTTGAAATAACTTCTCACAGGCACAGAGGCAAGCCTGTAACCCTGAACCAAATCAACTGCCATTTTGAAGAATTGTCTTCACACACCAACTTTAAAGGTTCCTTCAGAATCCAGTACTGATTTTAAAAAATCCTCAAAGTGTTAGAGAAAAACATTATCCCCTTTACAGGAGTCGGGGTTTTGTTGTGGAAGACATTCTTTCAACTGTGCACCAGCTGAAGCATCACTCAACACAGGCAGATAAAACTGTTCTTCCCAGCCAGCTCTAACCAAAATAATTTCCACCTTCACTTTGTCACAGTCACCACTCTGGGCTGTGGGGGGTCAGAAGAAAAGCAAAATGCCCTTCTGTGGCAATAGCTGATGTTTGTTAAGGGGGCTTGCCCACAGCTGCATACTATATAGATGACTGTACGTCCATCACTGTTAGGCAGGAGTCAAAGCTACCAAATCATCTGCAGGCTTTCAAAAGGATGGATGTGATGGACATGTTCTAGCAGTGAACACTGTTTGTAGGACGATGGGATCATTCAGGTCTCCTGTCCAACCTGCTGCTCAAAGTAGGGTCAACTACAAGAACAAGGCTTTATCCAGTTGGTTTGTTAAAAGCTTCAATGATGGGAACTGCACAACCTCTGGAAAACTTTCTCCACTGCTTTGTTTTCCATATATTCAGTCTGAGCCTTCCTTGCCTGAATTTATGCCCATTGTCTCCTTTCCTCCCACCATGCACCACTGTGAAGAGCCTCCATCTGTCTTCTCCATCCCATAGATGCCAGCAGGCTGCTGCCAGCCCCTGCCCCCCCAACACGGCAGGTGCACCCACAGTTTCCTCTCAGACTAAATATATTTTATAACAGAAGGAAGAGGGTCATGGGAAATACAGCTGTGGAGGATATCCAAAGCCACAAAACTTTGGAAATCATTCCCTTACTTCTTCAAAGCTGTGAAAATGTCAGAAGCAGAGATTAGGCGGCCACTATTAGTTTTGACAGCCTGTGCCTGAGAGAGCAAAGCTGCCCAAGGGTTGAGCTGAGCCTCATTAAGTGGTTCAGAGGAAAATCTCCGGGCCTTATTTTTCTGATATCTGGACTTACTGCTGGCCAAGGACTTGTACACAGTTCATTTAATGAATCTAAGCAATTCTCTTCGCCTTCTCTCCCCCTCATGTCCCCATTACACCCGACACCGTGACTCAGACAGGTTACCTAAATGGCAAATTATCAACCCAGGAGGCACTGGGAATATATATACGCCTGTGCAAGAACGCACCAGAACTCCAACATCAATAAAAGGTCATTAAAAAACAGGGATGACAACAGAAAATAAACTAATTGAGCCTAACTATCTGTATTTATGCAGACATAAGAACATACAAAGGTTGCGCTGGATGAAATGTTCTCCTAGCAACATATCCAGCAGTGGGTGATTATGGAAAGAAAACTGGGTGATTACGGAAAGAAAACTGGGTGATTATGCAAAGAAAATTCTATTTATCAGCCATTTACAGACTAGAGACTTAAGAGTTTTATATCCACCGTTTCAGGGATCTTGATGGATTCCTCTTCCATGTCCCCTCCAACGCTTTTTGAACTCACGATATCCACAGCAATCTGTGAAAATAAGCTCCACAAGTTAGTTGTGCCACAGGTGGAAGAAAACTTCATTTGTTTTAAACTGCTGTCCTGGGTGTTCTGTAGTCTCTGCATAACAAAACCCAGCAAATTTCGTAATTACCTTCAGATGATTTGTAATTTTAGATAGGTTTCATCTCTCAGTCATCTCTCTCCCAAGCTAAACAAGTTGCCATTTATTTAGTCACCCCTCACACAGCAGACATTCTCTGTCTCTGATCGTCGTCGTTACCATTCTTTGTACCTTTTCTGTATCTGTTAGACATATATTTTAGATGAGGAATCCAGCCATCCACACATATAGTACAGATGAGCTATAGGATTTTACAATGACATCATAAAATGCTATCTATTTATTTCCTATTATTTAAGAACATTCTATTTGCCTTTACATTCGGGAGAATATAGGATGGACCCTATAATTTTGATCTCAAAATTGCAGCCAGTAATTTTGAGAAGGCAGAGCCGCTGGTCATGCTATTTCCTTACCCTGAGATCCTGAACACAGTACACAGCTGGTCTAAAGGCCGATGTCAAGAAAATATGAGGAAAATCCAGAAAATGATAATAATGTGACCAGATCATATATGCTGTAAAACTCATCGTCAGTTATTTTACAAGTTTGATGAGAAATCTGTTTAGTTTGGATCAGTAACAACTTCAGGAAATCACAACACAAGAGCCTGCAGACAGCTTTCATATAAATGTGCTTTATTGCAGAGAAGTTACATTATTTACATGCTGCAACACATTACAACATAAATCTATCAAGTATTTCATGGTGGATGCTGTTGGTTGCCAGATAACATCGTTATAAGAACCACGTTATAAAGTGAAGAGACTTACAGCTTTATATACTCTACAACTTGGAGTAGCTAAAATGTTAAAAGTCAAAAGGCAGTGTTTTCTCAGGCCTGCCTGTTGTCATATGCATGCAAAAGCCTAAGGAGAGCAAATATAAAAGTATTGTCCGGTTTCAGGTCTATGATGCCACCAAAGCTGATGATAGGTGTGTATTGATTTATATTTTAAAGCGTATAATCTTGCATAAATTATACAAGTCTAATAAGATTGGTATAAATCTAATTATTTATAAACCATGGCTTAGAAATAAAGGAGAAATGCAGCTTGCACATGCATTTAAAAGGACAACCTAGCAAATGTTTGTGACCATAGTGTTTAGTATCTTTTCTCTTAACAGATCTGCTAGAAAACATCTTGATTCTAGAGTTGTACTTCTCTTGGCTGAATAATGACAATGAAACTCCAGAAAAAGACAACTAAGCGATCTAGCCAATATATGCTGGTGGAGAAAAATCTATGAAATACAGAACATTATTTATGTCTAACTTAGTATGTCTTCATTAAGCAATGTTTCTAGCAGCATCATAGTGAAATAGAACAGTTGAGTGAAGTTTGGCCCCTCATTGTCTTAAATGTGAAATAATTTAAAGTCCCAATTGAATCTGTAGCCCAAATATCAGCTGCTGAATAAACTGGGGAAAGCTTCGTTGCTTTCTAAAGGAAAGTTCTCCAATTGTATCAGTCGTAGGAGACGTGACTACAACAAGCCTAAAGAACCATAACAGACATTTTTTAAGAAGTGAGGGAAAGGGTCAGGATGAAAGAAAATAAAACCAAACAAGAATATACAAGCCAGTGCCTTCCCTGGTAAATCAGCCATCGTTCCTTATCTTGCCATGCAGCTGGGCTGTTCTACACCAGCCAAGGAACGGGCTTTGTTTCTGTGTTTCTACTGAAGTTATCTTTTAAAAAAGAAAGAAAGGGAAAAGAAAACGAGCAAGGAATTGTAGATCGGTAGCAGTGGCACAGATACAGTCGTGCAGGAAGGGCTTGATCCTGCCAGTGATGCAAGGGGCAGTGGTACTCTGTGGATGCTTTGCCAATGTGGATCCCCTCGCCCTTGGTGCACGTTGCACCCCGATGTGGCTGCTGCAGAGCAGGGCAGGGGGTCCTCGCTCGGCCACAAGGCAGAGGAAGGAGGGCAAGACAAGCACGGACACCAGGGCTGGCGCCTGATCCTTGTGACCGTCTGTCTCCAAGAGGCAGTGAGTACCTACAAACACCTCCGTTCACTACTCTTCCACGGATGTCCACTTCTAACCTCAGCACCTGGCTTCAACAAAGTGCTGACCCCATTAGCGACTCAGGGCCACCTGCCACAAGCTGTCCCCCCCACCCCATTCACATAAACCACCACTGAGATGGGCTCCACAACCTCCCTTCAGGGGCAGAAGTGGCGCGAGGTGGTCACCACTCAGCAGGTTTAAAGTCGTGCATCTCTACACAGAGGGTCTGTGTGCTCCTGGAGGACTCCCAGAAAGCTGAGTTCCAGGATGGACTTCTTCCCATGCAGGGAAATTTAGGGCTATTTTCTCTCTGAAGAGTTGATCAAAGCCCGCTGAAGTTGATGGAAAACTTCTGGATCCTGTTAGCGTCTGGGACTGGGAAGGTGGAATCTGGGCACACCAGGTCTAACCTCAGCTCTTATCCACACTAGGCAGAGAGCTGGATTTGGGCTGCGCGTGGGATCTCACTGGCACTGTGCGTACAAAGTGGGTGCACAGATGTCCAAAGCACCCACACTCAAGATGCCCGACTCCCTTTCACAGGTGAACAGGGATTCTGGGCTGCAATGGTCCTGGTCAGAAGATGGGTGTTGAAGGCAAACACCAGATGTTCTAGGCCACAACTACACCCTACAAAAGAGGGGTGGGAGAGTCAGACAAGCCCAGGGTAGCAAAGACTTAAGTCAGCACGTGCCCGTGATGGAATCGAGCACCATCCAGGACAACCAGGTTGGCTGGGGCAGTTCAGCCACTTTAATCTGGAGCTAATGAGCAGAATTTATGGGTGAGGCCAATGTGTTTAGACAGCTCTGAGACCTGAGCTGACTTGTCCCCAGCTGGCTCAGGTGTTGGCACATTCCAGGTTAGGGCTTAGCAGAGGAAGATCAGATCCATCTTGACCTGTCACTGTAGGCGAGCCCATAGTCTCCTGTCCTTTTTAAAGGACAAAAAAAGTCCTCCTCATGCTCAGCTTTGTCTAGTCCCTCTGCTCATTGCATTTTATCTTAAGCCACTTTTTCTATGATGCCGCAAAAATCAGTTTATACTACATACGTGTATGTGCATGTGTGTATTAGATATGACATTTTATATATATTAAACATATATAAATATNCAATCATCCTCATGTCATGTTCTTCCACTGAATCCCGTCACTTCTCTCAAATTGCACAAGTTCTTTAGGACTGAGCTGTCTTTGGAGTACTGTGTATATAGCCAATTCTAGTGAATAGCACTTTACGGGTACTGCTTTTAGATGAGTGAGGGTTTTCTGTTATTAGTGATACTCCTCAGAATCTTTACAATATGTCCTCAGGCCTTGGTGGTGTACCATCACTAAGGATCATAGTTGAGAATGGGCCGTTTATGAATTAAGCTCATATGCATGATGAGGAGTGTAGCTATGACTGAAAATTAGCACTGTATTAAATATTAACTTCTACTGTAAATGTATGTATAAATAAATAAATCAACTAAAGCATTTTGGGGAGTGGGAGGGAGATGTCATCATTTCCATTCCTACTACTGCTTACACTCACATACATGGGGGAAGAGTAGTATTTTGGACTTCTCTCCTCACTCCAAAGGCCAATTTTTGGAGGTTTGCCAACAGGGATAAACAGTACGCTGTTGTTCTACTATGAGCTAGCTAATGTATTTCCTGGAGTCGTCTGGTTTTAGTAAAACAGGTGATCATTTCTGGGGTATATTCGTTGTCGTTCTCACTTGCCATATTTAGCAGGATATGCTCAGTATGAAATACCGAACAAGGTCATCACCTTACATGTTTAAAGCAGGAATTCTGGTTTGTTAGATGATATTTTCCAATTAGTAACAAACAACAGATAAGTTGTCCTAAGACTTACCAGAATATGCAGCTAAGACGACTGAATTTCCACTATTAACAAAGTCTATGAGCATTAACAGGGAAGTGCATAACAAGTAACTTACCGCGTATAAAAACCCTGAATAATACAGTATCAAACTATAAATTTAAGTAACAGAGAGTAAACAAAAAAGTTCACTATATAAATCACAGGAAAGGAAAAAAAATAATCTCCGAAGCCCAAAGGAATTTCCCAATATGAATTACGGCTTCCATAGCCAGTGTGATTACTGCAATTTTATATATATAAACAAAAAAGTCTACAGCAGGTATTTTAACTTGCGATTAGAAGAAAGTATCTGCAGATTGCATAAATGTGTTGTTGTGTCACATAATATCAAAGTTATTTGCAAAAATTATACAATCTGGAATGCTTTAATATGAGACACAACAATGTACTTAAACACACAGTAATAAGAAAATGAGAGCAATCATTATATAAAATGTATTTTTGGGATGCATTGAGTTAGCAGTGCTATCTAGATCAAATACGTAAAGTGAAAAGTCGTCATTTTAATAAGCTGCTCATTGATACCCCTTTTTGCCATCAGGACATTTTCTGTGCCCTACTTCTGCTGGATCTTTAAAGTCCCAAGGGCAAGTTAAAGCCAGTTGTGGCATTCAGAAATAATTCAGTTAAGATCTACACTGTGCGTTTGTTACCACCTTTTTTTTTTCTTTTAAAAGAGAAGTGATTTCACAAAGGCAGGTTTCTTTCATTGACACAGTAAAATCCGTGGAGCAGGGACCATATTCTGGGCACTGCTAATCACATTGTTGGCACTCAACAAATAAATAATAACAACATTAATGATAATTTACTTTGCTTAACTCCTACTTATTTGTAGTGCTGATTCCCTTGATTTAAGTGATGCTCCTTAGGAATTTTCAGATCCTCTTGGCCTAAGTCCCCTCTGTCTCTCCTGTTGTCTTTCTTCTCAATGTTGCTACTCTCCTCAGTCCAAAAGCCTCTTATTTTCGAGGTGTTGCTGTTTTAGTTGCACTTATAGCAGAGGTGTTCGATAAAGCTACACTTCTTTCTGCATTTGGTAAATCTGGTGTATCATACTCCCAAGGGCAGACTTCAGCTCGAGATGCTAAAGGTTGCTGTAAGTAACTACTTGGCTTATGGGAGTCAGATGAAAGCACATTTCCCTCAGAAGAGGCATTTTTTTTCTGTTCAGCCAATTTATTGAGGTTTTCCTTTTCTGCTGCTCTCTGGGGTACCTCTTCCCGCTCCCCAGCACAGGTATTAGGTGCATATCTATTAACATTCTCACACTTCAGCCCAGGGGAGACCTGAGACTTGGAATTCGACTGTTTTTTCTCATTTTCAAAGACCTGCTGCTCTTGTGTCTCCCGAGTGGCTGCCTCCACCTTCTCTGAGCTCTTTTGATTTGACTGTTGAAACCCTTCGGGTGTCTTCAGCTTATGATGAGACTTCCCCTTTGACTGGGAAGGGTGGTTTTTCTCTGGCTCTGAGGAAGCAATAGACACATGTTTTTGAACTTTAGAGTCAGAAGGCACAGGACCAGGAGTTTGGTCATATATCTCCCAAGGACAAACTTCTCCTATGTCGAAATTGTCCTTGTGCAGTGACTTACCTGGGCCTGTGTCTGGATTTGCAGGTGTTTGAGTAACCCTTTGCTGTTTCATAATTCCAGATTTATGGGTTTTCTTTGTTTCCTCAGAGTGGGTAGAGTTCTTCCGGTGGGAATCCTTATGCTCCCCTTTATCGGAGACTGAGTGCTTTTTGCTGGCCTCCTTACCCTTCTGCTGAGATTTGTGAGATTTAGTGCTTTCTTCTAGACTTTGTGTTTTACCCGTTAGTCCCAGAGTCTTTTCCTTGGCACTAGCAATAACACTGAGGGATTTTTGTAACACAGATGTTCTTGGATGCAGAGGCTTCTTGTCGGCACTTAAGTTATGTGCACTTACTGATTTGCACACCAAAGGGACCGATTCGGTGGAGACAGCTTCAACTTTTTCTGGACCATTTTTGGTTAATTTGTTACCATTCATGGAATCCAGAAGCGAATTCTCAGCAGCTATAACTTCTGCACTTTCTGTAGTTATGCTATTTGGTTCTTCTGTTTGATCCCTAACATGATCGTAAGTGCTGTGGGACTTTTTTAATGAAAAAACTCTGTTTTTCAAAGTCTCTTCTTTTGGCTTTGCAGAACTCGTGGAATCCTGTGGGTTTTTTCTCAGTGTGGCCGTGTTCTTCACAGCACTGTGCTCCATCAGGTCCTTCTCATCCCTGGAGCACTGCCTGGTGACCGTCTCGGGGATTTCTGTAATACGTCGCATTATCGAGCGCCCCAAGCCCTTTTTAGAGCACCTTTTTTTCTGAAGATGTGGGTTATTAGCAATCATCTTTTTCCTTTTGTAGATTTCAAGCTGGGCATATAGTTTCTTCAACTCATCCTGCAAAGGAAAGTGAACAGCAAAACTAGTACGTACAGAGTGAGTCCAGTGAAAGAAGATTGCTGTAAAAATGGCATTGAACTTATTTCACTGCCTTTTCTCATTCTTGAATATGCCATTTTTCCATTAACACGAACCCCACTTTTTCAACTCTAAGAATAAGTTCCAACCTCATTCACAAACCTGTTACTTTCCGCAGCTGTGCATCATACAGCATGCACAATTTATATACATTCATATACATATATGTTTCAGATTTCACATTGCTGTGGTGTACGCTTTTCTAGGGAACTCTCTAGCTATTCTGTGTTCTGGGAACATAAGCCCTTTTGTTGTGAAAGATAGGAATAAAGTATTTTTTTTCTGCTAACCAAGTGTTTTTAAGATTCTATGTTATATAGTTATGTATAGTTATATATATGGTACATACGAATGACTAATCACACTGACACTAGATCCTCTTTGCACTTTAAGATAATTCAAAGAGCCTATGTAAACTGATAAACAGCTCTTGCTGTGGATGATTCTTCCTCTTTAGCCTCCAGTATGACATTTGTATAACTAACAAGGCAGCTTTTCTTCACGCTAATGAGTATATTCCATGAGATTTTACATGACCTGATACCACAAAATTTGAGAGACCTAAGCTGTTTCAGCTGATATCTGCAAAAAAAAAGTCAAATGGGCACAATTCAGAGCTTACTCATAGGAAAAAGTATTGTTCTTGAAAATAAATACTATTCAAACGAGTTGTACCCGAATATCTTCAGGATCCAAACTATGTTCACTCCATGCGGAATTGATACTGCTGTTCAGATAGGATCCAGATCGACCCATATCAAGCTCATCTTCATAAGCTTCTGTAGCTATATCATCTCTTGGGTTATTGCTTGAATGTGAAAACTGCAATAAGTATTCATAAAAAAATAACGTCATCAGTGCAAAAGTTTACTTAAACATCAATGTAAGAGTTTACATCAACAGTTTTTATGACACAATGATCCTTCTATGGATTTAATGTGATTTTCTGAACTCAAAACACTAGCTATAGGCAACGTTGGCATAAGTAGTGTCCTATAGAATATCAGTATTGTATGGAAGGAACTCTTACTAATGATGGCTTAACTTGACAAATCTAGAGATTTGCATACAGAAAAAAACCCCAGTAATTCTGATGCTTATTTGAACCTCTTTACATTGCATTTAAATTAAGCTAGTATGGAAACAGACTTTCAGCCAGGACTTCCAATTAGGCTGCTAAAACCAAAAGACTGTATTTTATATTGAATAATCCTGCAGAAAGCAATTATTTTTAGATACTAACCCTGAAAAGGAAGAGATGAGATGGCAAAAAAAAAAAAACAGGAAAGAAAAGAAGAAAACAAATAAAAAAGGAGACAAGTTAATCTCTAACTTTTAGCAAATACTCAGATGAAGAGTTGGAGAGAGTTTGTCAGCTATTTATTTATTCATACTGGTTCATTCATGTGAAGGTACTATTGTCCACAGAGTCATCGGGCCTCAGAACTTTATGAATGGAACTAAACCTTGTGAATCTTCTCTTAATTCCCTGAATTATTTGTCGTGCTGGAATAAAAGTCTGTGTAGTGTGACACAGATAATAAGCTAAAAATGAAAATATTAGTCAGTAGTTATGAGATAGCTTCAGAAAGGTCAACAAATTTTCAAGGTTAGTCTAGAAAGACATCTTTGAAGATATACAATAAAGTATATGAATATAAAATAGTAAGATTATTGCTAAAGCCCAGAAAAGTAATTTAAAATAAAACAAGGTTATTCAGCATTAAGGCTGCATCAGTATGTCCCCTTGTTATGACTGTTTAATGTATGTATATATGACAGGTATCAGCATACCCTGTCCTGACACATAGGCAAAAGACAGGAATAGCAGCTTCATTAACCTGAGTTGCATCAACTTGAACTGCTTAGTGACCTTCCTCCATACGTAGCTTTCACCTCTACTGTTCTCTTTGACTCTTGACTACTTGCTTAATATTATTGGTCATTTCAAAAGCCATTATAAAATCATTCGCTTTGCTGGGGCACTGTCTAAGGAGAAAGGTCCATTCAAATCCAGGGGACTGGTGCTAGAGACAGGTGAAGCCGCCTGCTGTTCTCCTGCCCCTGGTGAGACTGACGTATATCGTCGCCTGGCTCCCAGTGCCTGACGCAATGCTCAGAGCTCTGTCCCTTCTATTCTCTGCATCCTGTCATCCTCCATCCTCTTGTGTCCCACACACACTCATCTTCTCACCCAGCACCGCACCTGGCTCCGTATCACGGGCCACATCCATCTCCGTATGCAGCATCTGTCCTTCTGTCCTAGGCTCTGACTCGCAAAGGGCTCACCTTTTTCAGCCTGCAACAACTGCCCAGTTTAAATCCCAGCCTCTCCATCTCATGGCCAGTCCAAGATCCTCATTCCAGTTTTATTTAGGAGTCCACCCTAATCTTCCTATCCCCTCGCCTGAACTCTTTGTTCCATCTCAGCTAACTCTGCCAGCAGCATGGTCCCCCAAATACCCGAAATAAGCACTGTTAAGCAGGATTCTTTCCTTCTTGTATTAATCACATCAAAACTTTAAATACTTTAAACCCCATGAATTTTGAAAGCTGAAAGAAAGAATCTTTGAAAATGTATAAAGGCTTTTAAAAAGAAAAAAATACAGAGAAAACATAGACAAAATTTACATCTTCCTCTTCTATCAGTTGCTTGCTAATTTTATACAGCATTGTTTCTGCATGAGAACATTTATCTTCCTCGGTCTTGGCAAAAGAAAACAGACAGGAGACTCAAATACCTTAGGGATCAGAAGTAGCCCAACAGTGACTGTCACAGTCAAGTGTGTGTGTGCAAAGAACAGCATCAGCATCCAGTCAGACTGAAGTCTTGAAGCAAGAATGAATCTGAAAATAGAATTCAAGGTTGCAATTCACTGCCTTTTCTCCAGTGCATTAGATTTAACATTTTTAATATTCCTTACGATTCTTTTCATTGAAAGGCCAAACACAACATGTTTTGTTCTGTACTGCTTTCATACAGACTAAAAATTACATCCACATGCTTTACTTGTATACCACAATTTCAAAACAACTCGGAAAAACAACCAACAAAACAAGCCCAAAAGAAAATATAAAAAGAAACAACAGACCTTAAAGGATATTTCTTATTCCATCATTCTCACTCTGTTTAGCTGTTTTTTTGGATCTATATATTATCACAGTGTCTCTGGCCTGAACTGAGTCATGGCAGTTTACATACATTAAGGATCTGAACGAATGATTTTAGGTTAAGTAAGCACATGTACTATGATAAATTGCAGTGCACTTCAAAAATACAGGATGTCCATAGATCGCAGCTACAGAGTGCGGCTGATGAGCCATCAAAGAGGGAACTGAACTGAAATGCCTTTTAGCGGGGAGCAGAGAAATGGTCTTGATTTCAGGACCGCCCAGCTCAATACGGCAGGGCCCGACCGCCCTGTGAATGCTGGGGAATGAGGGGCTGAACCTCCCAAACGAAGCAATTCCTTGCTGAGCTCTCTGAAAGAGCGGTAGCACAAGCGCTGCAGCTCAGGCTAGCTGGAGCATGGGTGGCTCATCTGCTTTCGTGAGCTCCCAAAGATAGAAATGGTAAGCAGTTCAATGGATGAATGGATATACCATGGGCTTGTAATTCGCAGGTTTACAAAAATCATTCATATAGAAATGACATTTGCAACTTATCCAAGTCCACAGATGCACGTTTTGCAGAAGCTTTTGTTAACAGAAATAGCCTGGCATGAAACACTGGCTTATATGCCATAATAATACAGTCATCATTTCTTGATTAATACTTTGTGAATGAAATGTTTCATGAACACAATAAAATATTAGAATTGTTTCTTACAGAGATGTTGCTGTTGAGGTGTGCAGGGACACATGGAGGCTCAGGTCTGAGGGTTAGCTAACTGAACGCAACATGAGAACTATTGAAGAAGACTTTGAGAAACTTCTGGATATCGCAAATAACAGAGCGAAAAGCGAACAAAAGTTACAGACGGCGCTGTGAGGGATGGGAAGATTTCACAGGTGGTTAACACAGAGTCATTTGAAAGACGGCCAAACTTCATAGGTAATTGAAGGGAGCACTGGGGGCCTTTGGCGGAGTAGAATTTGCAAGGTCAGTGATACCCACGTAACCCTATCAGTAACAGCATATAAGGCTGCGATTACCTAGCTAATGATACCAGAAATACCACATTTGAGTACAGATGTAGCAAAAATGGGACCAACTGGAAAAAAGTAATGAGGGGTGAGTTGTTTATTTGGGAGAAGACAAGGGTGAAAACAGAGAGGGGCTGATGTAGATGGGGGAGGAACAAGCTTGTAAAGAAGGGGGGATAAAAGGGGCTAGTGATACGTAAGCAAGCTGTCACCAGCTGAGCCCTGTACCTGATCACTGCAGTATCTCCTGTCGTCTCATTAAATCCTCCCAGCTTCTGTGTGATCTCACTCTCTATGCTGCCCATGCGTGTATGTGCAAGTCATGAGCAAACTTCAGGCTGGACTAGCCAGCAGGTGGGAGATCCGCATCAGGGAAGACCCAAGGTCTCAGCCCATGACTGAGTACGGGGCCCCAAACCCTAAGACAGTTTATTAGATTGGCTTAAGAACCGTGCTCATTTTTGAAGGACGTATCAATGCAGTGGGCTTGTGAACCTACACAGGGTGCATGTTTCATTAGTGAACCTGATCAGCTGCAGAGGAGGAACAGGACCAGACTGTACGTGTTGGACCTGCGCTGGTCCAAGTGGCCAGCCTTGTGATGCACCCGCAGTGGATGTCCTCAGCCTTGCTAGGTCTGCAAAGAGAAACGGCAGCAGCCACATCCATCACACAGAGACAGGAGAAAGCTCCCAGGTCCTGATGCCAACCAGATTTGGCTAACCCTTAACAGCTCCAAATCCTCAAATTCTAAGGCTTTTTGTTTGTTTTATGTGTGAAACCTTGACTAATTAAGGTATCTACACCATACCCTCAAAAGCAAAATAGCATTTGTACTAGCCATTCAGACCTATCAGAGATGGGGTTTCTACTCAAATGAGATTTTTTTCCCACTAATACAAGTGAAAGAGCAATGGAGGAATTTAACGCTATGCTGGTCTGAAGATAATCAAGAATCCTCTGTTTTTGAAATGGGAATAATAGTTTTATAGGAAACCAAAATGCAAATAGTTCAAGATGTTATTTAGTGCTCACATCAATCTTACATGAGCTTTGGGAGTTTTCAGACTGGCTGGCTGCCTTCTAATAGTACGTCCCCTTCAAGGTTCCGGTGCTTTCAACTTCATGACAACTCAGACGTGTCATATAAATCAGAGTCTTACATTTCTGCTCTTTCAGTTCCATCTGAACTTCAAAGAGACAGGATTAAGACTTCTGTGTATAGAAATGGACATAATCTCAGGAGGGATCAGGGATCATGTACTTCCAGTGCATTTTATTCATTCCTATTCATAAACAGTACATGGTATTTCTTCAACAAACCAGCATGTATCAGACAGAGGGCAAAGAATGAATACAAAATGTACATTTTTTTGAAAAAGAAGAAAGAACAAAATCAGCAGACCTTAAGCTGAAGGAACAGGATCCTCACTAGGATAAACTGGAAGACCTAACCCTTTTGTGTCTCCTTCACAAGACATGTATCAAAATGCCACATTTTCCCCTTTTCCCCTCTCTTTAATCCAAGATTACTTTCATCCTGTCCTATTGTTAAAAGAAACTTGCAACCCACATAATAACTCTCCTAATGCACGGAAGCATATCTTCTAACATGGCCCAAAATAGAGTTTAGGAACATTAATTAATGGGGGAAAATTTTGACTGAGAAGCTGTCATATTGGTTATAAAACATTCAAAAGTTTTGTAATTGAATCTTACTTCTACCAGGAATGAAAAGAAAAAAGCTTCCATCAAATACAGATTTTAAACATCACTTTTTGCAGATGTTTGTTTTAGGGAGTAAAGAAGAAGGTTTTGAGATCATGTGGATGTTGAGATACGGGGTTAGGAGAAGGTGAAGGAAACAAAAAGTTGCAAGCCTGAAAAGTGCACCAAACTTTATAACAATGACAGGGCAAAAGAGCACCTGGAAGGAGTAGAGATGAAAGATGTGCTTTGCTGATGTTTACTCAGAAAAAATTGTGCCTCATGGAAGTAAACATTAAGAAGGCAGAGAGAAATATGAGTTTCAAGGCAGACGAAGGAACAGAGAAGAGTATTTGAAGACTGACAATGGTTTGATGTTCAAAAAAAAATAATCTTAGTAGACAAGGTCTGTCAGGAGGCAAAGGCAGGCGTGAGAATATCAGAAGAAAGTCATAAGAATCTCTTACAGCATGAGATGAAATACATGTTATCTTGCCATTTTGAATTTTCTAGGACCAATTCATTTTTACAGTGTGCTCTGTAGGAAAGGAATATATAGTAAATGTCACAAAGCTCTTGCAAAGACCCTTATTCATTTCTTACTACTCTAATAATTTACAAGTATGAAATGTAGAGCTCATTATAAACTTTATAAAAAACGTGCCTTATGTTACTGTTACAGCATCGTGTGCGTAACAATTTTTTATGTCAGCATATAAAGCACTATGCTTCATGCACAAACCAGTACAATTATCTTAACATATATCTGCACCTTGCCAATCTGTTATACACCGGGAAAAGTTCATATACACCAACATTCTTACCTGCTCTTTTCCTAGGGAAACAGACCAGCAAGCAGTATGCAGATGACCGAAGACAGACAGTAGTTTTGATATATCTAATTTATCATATATACTGAACTTTGATCTAAGAACATATCAGCTAGCTATACTGAAAAAAACCCTCTTATTATGTAATTAGCAAGTTGATTTTACATATTCTTGAATCCTATGAGAATAGTTTGAAGTTTAGCAATCACTTAATTTGCAGAATTAAATATTTATGAGACCTTCCATTATGCATCCTATAGCATTCACTTATTTTAAGTTGCACCATATGAAACCTGAAAGACAAATAGTTAAATACTAGATCTACAGATCACTTGCCTAATTGTATGGAATATAGCAGAGATAATGAGCTCATTGTGAACTGCAACAGCCATATAACGTGGCTCATGAAATGCTGATGGGACTGTCCGCACTGCATAGCAGAGATAAACACCCCACAAGAGGAATAAAAATTCAGCTGTGAGAAGAACAGAAAGAAATAATTTGCAATTAGTTTTATATATGAAAAAGGAACGAAATTTGAAGTACTACAGTATCTTCTGTATGTGTGAATATCTATGCAAAGACAGTATACACTCATACATGGATATATGTACACAGATAGGCATTCAAACTTTTTCAGATATTGTCACTGCACATGATACATTTGGTTTTCATTTTACACACTTCTTTTTTCTAGATTAGGAACTTTTGCACTCATGGTGTTTCAGTTTTTCAATTGACAAACTTTAAAACAATGCCTAACAATGTCTTGTTGGTTTTTCAAATAGGTTCTATAGAAGTTTGACATCTCTTAAAATAGCAAGTATTTTCAATTGTAGCTCTTGTTCTTGTTGTAGAGGCAGATACCACTGCTACTACTAGACTACAAACTTTTAAAGACAACAGTTTCACTTCAAAGGTTTATAACTCAGATATAACAATACATTTTGGGTTAAAAAAATTCCTCTGTTCATGATAGTTACTTCTGCTGGTGCCCATAATATGATGAGTCATTTTTGAGTGCCTAATGTCATTACAAAAAGTGATGTGTCTCTGTTAGGAGAAAAATGAGTAAAGGAAGAAAGGAGAAGGAATAAAGGGCCAGGATCAGCTTAAACTATCCTGTTAGAGCTAACTCATCCCAGCAGTACTCCGACTTCAGTTTCCACTAGACAGTCTGCTGTGGCATTATTTTACTTTTCATACAAATGAAATAATTTTGTACCCATCTTGAAAAACCTCTCCTTCCAGAAAAAAACCCCACAGCTCTGCCATGTAGCTATGAGTAGAGCTGGAGCCCATGCCTCAGTCTGGGTTGAGAATGGCTGGAAGTGGTTGAGCCTATGCAGTAACATGCAATTCCATGATAGAGCCCTGTTGGCACTGCTCTGGACCAGCTTCAGAAATTGAGTGTGATACCATTGTTACTCATACACTGCTTTTGCCTTGTTGAATTTTGAAGAACTGCAAATGTAGTACAGTAGAAAATGAGTTCTTTTTCACACTTATTTTTGCCAATACATGTTATTGAACTGTAGCTAGAACTGGTGATCAGTGACATCACCCTATGGTAGTGATCAGCAAATCAGTACGTGTCTGGTTTGGATAAGGACACAAGTGCTTGTGAACCCTGCCATTAGCAACTGATGGAAACACAACACTGGGAGGGACTCTACCACGGAGTGTAGCAATAGGACGAGGGGTAACAGTTTTAAATTAAAAGAGGGGAGATTTAGATTAGATATTAGGAATAAATTCTTTCCTGCGAGAGTGGTGAGACCCTGGAACAGGTTGCCCAGAGAAGTTGTGGATGCATCACCAAGGGAGTTCAAGGCCAGGCTGGATGGTGCTTTGGGCAATCTGGTCTGGTGGAAGGTGTCCCTGCCCAGGGCAGGGGGGTTGGAACTCAATCTTTAAGGTCCTTTCCAACCCAACCCGTTCTATGATTCTATCATTCTACAGTCTGCACTGGGTATCTTGTGAAAATGGGTCCTCTGGTTCCTCCACCTTTAATAGTCCGTAACTGCTGTAAATTATCTATATTATATTGTTATAGCATTTCAAAACTTCTGATTTTGCTATGAATGTCAGCTAAAATCAGTAAGAGACAAGTTTCGATAAAATGAATTCAGCTACATAGATCTCTGTGCTCTGATAAGAGTTCAGTTTAAACAACACTTTACGTTTCTTACTTTTATCAAAAATAGATGTCCTAGCTTTAAGACCATCATTTTTACTAGAACACACCCGACATAAACCCTGCAATTTTACCAGTTACATATAAAAAAATATCTGAAAAGGCATAATCCACACATGCTGCTATTTTTGTGCTTTTCCTCACCAGAATCCCAACAATAACAAACCTTTTGACTTTAATAGTTTGACTTGGGACTTTACTAAGTGTCAATATGAATCTTCTGAGACTATGTGTCCCAGACTGGTTTTGAGCTCCACAAAAGCACATCCACAGGTGTCTTTTCCGTATCCCCCATACACGCACCGCTTGGGCAAACTGCCTGCTACTTCCATGTCATTCCTAGATAATCAGCTATGCTCACACTGAAGTCTGTTATTCTGGTTTCTTAAAAACACCTACACAGGAATGACCTGCCCAGCCACCTTGCTACTGAAGTCTTCTCTGAGCGAGTGGAATACAAATTTTGCTTCAATGAAATAAGATTAAAGGCCCCTTTACAAATGTTAGCAATTTTGGTTTTTAAGTACACTTGCCTCGCATACGCAGAATCACGGCACTGAAATGTACTGCTCTTCAAAGCACTGAAATTTATTGCTTTAATTGCTCCATATTGATTTAGAAGAAATTGAAAAGGAAAAAATGGTTACAATTAGGTTGCCAAATCACTGTATCTTGCTGTCCTGTGTTCTACGGAAACACTTACTAATACAGTTGAGCAGGTATTCCCCAGAACATGCCAGAGAGCCTATTTCCTCTCATTTTGCCTTTCATCCAAAGTCCCCCTGCAGTAAAAAACCCAACATTAGCAGAAGAGCTGAACAGACGAGCTAATTGTGAAACAACAGGTATACTCCACAAAACTACCTATGCTCAATTCTTCTTTTCTCTTCCTCAGCTGAAGTGAGAAGAGCCCCAAGTCTCCTACTGATTGAAAAGACCATTTACAAGTCCTAACAGAGGCTGAGAGTTTGAAAAAGTTTGGCTTATTAAAAGGATGAAAATACATGTGTGTATATATATATATAAATACCTCCATGTGCTGAAGGTATTCCTACTTAAACTAAAGACTGTTGGGCAATTTTGCTTATTTTCACAAGAAAAAAAATATCTGTTCTAATTTTAAAAATTTACAAGAATTTTTTTTGTATACAGATTTGTATACAGGTGTCTCAGAGAGCAAATGCAAGTGAAAAAGCCACAGCTCCATAAGAAAAACCAATTTGAATGAGATGAGGTAAGTAGGAATGTAGGCAGCATTTGCTCTCCAGATCTTATTAATTCTGAAAATGTCACAGTTTTCAGTTTCACAATCATAGATACAAGGAGTTCCTAAGACAACAAGAGGAGATTTCAAAGTATTAATATACTGGATTATTTGCACCATTTAATGCATAATGCTTTTATAAAAAGCTTTACATTTAGAGCAGAGCTGGCATTCCTGTCTGCAGATAGTAATTAGTGTGACATCTGGTATGCAACATAAATAGGGAATAGCTTTTAAAACACAAGGTAAAATAACAGAGCTGCTATACTCGCTAAGCCCAACGTTACAATAATGTTATTAGCAATAACAAACAAAACAGACTGATAGAAAACCAATTTATTATCTAAACCACTAATTACACAGCTTAAATGTATCATGTAGAAGCTGTGCTTGAGGGTGGAAATCGAGTTCATATTATTAGCTACAGACTATTAGTGCAATTTTTAAGAAAAATCTGAAGGTATTATACATTTCTCTGTATGGCAAAATGGGCTTTTTGGTTTCTCACTATAAAGTAAGGTGACATAGTAATGTATTTATTGCTTCGATTAAAACCACAGATATAACTAACTTCAAATAGATAGACAGACAGATAAATAGATAGATAATGGTGCACATCTGGCCAGCATGCAGCAAGGTTCTAATGTACCACTCATCTCTCAGGTCTTATTAGTTCTCTCTATGGCACACTAGTGACTGTTTTGAGCCAAATATCCTTAATGATTAAAATCCGTCAGCTATGATATGAAATTTCTGTTTGGCTTGCTGAATAATTTTCCACTAAAACCCTAGTCCAGAAGAGTGACTTCCTGACCACTAAAGGACTGTCTTAGCATATTGCAAACCTGCCAAGACCAAACTCAAAGCTCAAAACATGTGATCTTATTCCTTTAAATATGATTTATCATAAGGCTTATAAATTATTCCATTTTACTTATTAAGCACAAGAACATGAAATACTTTCTTTCCCCCATCTGAAGAAATGATGGAAATTCCTAGGAGAGAGAGCTGTCAACAGCTCTCTGGACAGAAATTGTGAAGTCAAAAAAATCAAGCATAAAAGAGCTCTGAAAAACTTGTAGTAGCTACTCTATAAAAATCCAAACCAGGCATTCAGCTTTTGGGTGCAAATCTCTGATAGATAAGAGAGTAAGAGAAGGAACATTTGCTTTAAAGGCATAAATGGATGAAGATATGAATGGAAGGTAAGACATGAAAACAAAATGTGGCCATGTGCAAAAATGAATTAATCTTTAAACGCCTCTCTTGCTAGTCATTATGTATTTCTTATCCGCCACTTGATGTGGTCTTTGCACTAACTGAGCAACCTGCTGAGTTATAACCTTTGGTGTTTAAAAACCCTGACTATTCCTTTTGCTTGCAATGCCCATCATGATTTCAGAAAATGGAGCATTTTGGAACACTTAGCTTGGTCATCCAATCCATGGGACCAGACTCACGCCCAACGCCTGTCATAACTAAGAGTCGCCCATGAGTGCTCCCTTGGGATTTGTTTTGGCCATTGTTCATACTCTGCATCTTCTGATAACGAAGGATCGGAAGATCCAGAGAAGGACAGGCTCAGGGAGGGTACTATTACTTTCTCAGAAGATCTGGGTTAGTATATTTAATAGGTTTCACTAAACTTGCTGTTGTCTGTGTTGCAAATTATTCTTTCATATCTAAAGTCAGTACAAGGCAAAGCCATGTCCAGAGACAGTCTCCTGCGACATTTTCTGTCAGTGTCCATTAGCCAGGCTGTGTCATGCCTTGCAGAGCATGGCAAATGCAGACAGACCCGTTCCTGCCTGTCCAGCCCCCAGCACCAGTAAATTCCCACGTTAATCCGTATCCTCTGCCATTGCCTGCTCTGCAGATGTCTGGACTTCGCCTGACTGCACAGTACTGCAGAGCAAGATAGGAGGAACTGAAAGCAGTGATCAAAGTCACTTTCCTCTCTTTGAAGATCTGGAACAGTCATTGAGAGCCTCCTTACACTTGAGTGGGTACGGGAAGAGGACACCCACAGATGACAAACGCAGTAAAGGCAGTACTAGGGCACGACCTCAGGAGAGTTAAGAAACAACAGATTCAGAAAAGCAAAGATCATATAAGGAAACACGAAAAATCAAGAAACATGAAGCTGGATTTTTGAACATGGCTTACACACCAAGTCTTCTTAGAGGCCTTAGGAAAGTACTTCATCCTTACTTCCACAGCTTTGCTGTCTCTAAGAATTGGACAGCACTAAAATAAAAATACGACATATGCAGCCTTAATTACTCTCTTTTGCATATATAATCTTGAGTTAACTATATAATTTCTTAAGAGACCAGACTCATTTAATGCGTGTGACAGAGCAATTCCAGAGATAAATCAAGGTTGACTAATGAAGAAAGCTCTGTAATTTGTTGCAAATGACATTTAGATGTCTGGTGACTGAGAGAAAAGACTGCAGGGGAAAAATAGCAGCCTTGTGCACATGCACAAATGACTTTGTCTGTACCTCAAGCTCCTATGCATATGCAAAAAGTCCCCACTCAAGCTCAGCTTCACAGAGATGATCACAGAGAGCATTTCTCTTGCTATTTGGGTACCAACCTAGGCATTTTTGCTGCAATTTGCAGCAGAACTAAGCATACAGGGCTGTATTTGTAGCCAGTGAGACCATACATAACGTGTTATATATAGATTTGACTAAGCTCTGTAACTGAGCCAAAGGCATTGCAAAATGGGCACTCAGATTAAATGGACCATATAACTCTAATCTTATTGTGCCTCAGCTCTGGCTGTGTAAAACGGAGCTAATGCCACCCTGTCACTGCAAGATGACAGTGGAAATAAATTTAGCCATATTTGTGAACAGCTTAAATCCTAAACTGTGAGTTTCCTTCCCGCCATGGTCGGGAAAGGAAAGTGAGTTATTTCAGGCTGTTCTGGTTGCTTCTCAGGCCTCCTACCCTGCCAGAAATGCCCTTCTCTTACACTTCCTCAGGCCAGCCTCTGGGTGGAGATGGCCGTTGGCTAAAGCTGCTGAAAGGAGCTCCTTGGAGCCAGGGTGCCCAACCCTGTGCTTGCTTGAACTCTGCCGTCCAAAAAGAGCTACCTGCAAAAAGAAGACACCCCTGAAGGATTAAAGCCGATTTTCACGACTCTGTATGACGTTCTAAGTCTGATCACACTCATTTGCTGAAAAAGCATCATCATAGGCCAAGAACAGGCCACTGCTCTCCAGAGACGGTGACATGCTCTGTGTCCTGTCCCTACACTACTAAGTGAGAGCCCCTTACAGCTGTGACTTGACTAAGCTCACCTGGCAGTCTGAACTTTGCACTCTTGGCAAAACTGTTCCAACAGTTACACCATTTTTTCCTCAGGTTTTGGACACAAATTACTGATTGCAACTCCACTTACATCCATAACACAGCTACAACAACTCATCTACTTCTCCATCACGCTTCATTTCATCAGAATAATGTCTACATTTTAAATCCCATCTACTGAAACGAAGTGAGCTATGGATCTGGAAGCACAGCTCTTCCATCCGTTCACTCAGTCAGGGTGCCGGCTGGAGCTGAGCACGCACCATTTTAAAACAGGCAAAACCCCCCTGTCCTCAATTGCTCTCGTCTTGTCAGCCAGTGCAGTCTCTTTCTGCCTCACTGCGTCCAATCTCCCACCTGGAGAGTTGCACCATGTCACAGCAGAAGTTTTTTTCTTCAACTGAAAGGATTTTCATATATTTCAATGAACTGTGCTTACATGTGTAAGTCTTTAGTGTAGAGTTATTCCTTGCAAATTATAAATTACCAGAGGTTTATCTGTCTCTCTCACCGTATCTCAGCATCATTTTAATTAGCTGGGCACAGCAATACAGAGACCTATTTGTGGAGTAAGAAATAACGGTGCCAAACTCTGACTTTTTTTTCTACCAGAACTCCCATGGCCTGTGGCTGTGCAAGGCTGAAAGAAGAGCAGGGGTCCATGGTGGGGGGCACAGCACACTCCCTCCCCCCTCCCCAGCCACAAGTCTGGCTTGCAGGTCCCCTCAAAGTAACACAAAAGGACATGCTGACCCACGGTCTATGGGCTCCATGGCTTGAGGGTGACCTAGTGTCGTGGTTTTGGCCTCAAACCGGGACACCTTAGAGATGGCTTTTGCTGGCAGTGGAGACATATCTACTGACCTGAGTGTGGGCAACATGCCTAGGAGTCTCACTGCACGGAACATATGCCAGTGTCCTGGTCTACAATCTCCAAGAACTCTCCTCATTTCTGCACTTCTTCTTAGCCCTACTCATGCATTTTATGCCTTCCTCTACACAGATATGCTGTCCTGTCTCATTCCTGCCATAGCCCACTGCTGTTATTAAAGCCAGCTGGCCATTCTTCTGGCTCCATGTGCCCCACCATCCTCCTCTTCACTTCTGTGGATTAAAGGGGGAAAAAAGAATCAGAAAAGATCTACGACCAGTAGCTGACAGCAAGCTGAGTGTGGAACCTCTTCTTTCACATCTTGAAGAGGATGCAAGCAACTGCCAATGGTATCCAAAGTACTTGAAGGGCTGGAAAGACTTGGGGCAGCACAAGAAGTGGATTCAAAAAAGGGTGGTGCAAAGCCAAGATCAAGTCAGAGCATCTTCCAGCCTCTTCCAAAGCCATCACCTACTGCAGGTGCCTTGCAGAAGAATCTGAATATGGCATTTGTCAATACATATACATGTGGCAAAGGTAACCCAAATATGGTTTCCTTAGCAGAAATACTTTGTAGAAATGGTGCCTAAATAAAGGCTAGGAGGTTTCACCTGTGAGGTAGCAGATAGAAAAAGCAACATTACTGCAGGGAGCAATGAAACCAAAACTGTTCAACCTGTTCCGGCTCTTTTTGGGAAAAGAAAACAGAAAAATTTTGGCTGGTCATTGTCAGAAAAAATAAAATCTGGGGTTTTTTTAAAACTCCATTCTCCATCATCCTTGAGCATGTTTTATTTTAAATTAAATTGGAATAAACAGTTAATCTGAGATGAGTGAATTGTCTCAATTTCATGGAGACATTCTGCTCCACTCATCATGTTTGTTGCTCTTCCCTATAGCTTTCCAGATTTACCATATTCTAGAGATGAGGGACATACACAGCACATAGGGCTGGTGATGTGGGCTGTGAAAAAGGTGTACATGGTGGCAGGAGGAGTGGGTCACAAGCAGGAAAGGAACAGAGCTGAAGGCTCCTTCGTAAAACAGAATTCTTTTCCTACTGCAGACATTTTATACATTCTTGGTGTTATCACTCAGAGTAAGCTTTCACAAGTGATCACTATTTTTACATGATACATTTTCTGAGTATCTAATGTGATAACTGAAGCCAGATCTTCATCAGTGCTGAATTCTAACGAGTACCTCCTGGTTGTGCTTTCCACATAGAAGAAGCTATAAACAGTACCCTGAAAAAACAGTTCCTGGATGTCTCAAGACACTCAAAATGGATAGCTACTGTTGACAAATTTGGCTTTAATCTTTGTACATTGATGCAAAGGGGAACACAGCTTAAAAACACCCATTTGGAAATGATCAGTTCTTTATTCATGGCATGCTCTGAACAACACACCCCGAATATGGCATAGGGCCACATCAAATGGGGATAACAAAAAGAAATAATAACCACTGATTCCCTGAATGCAGCAGAGGGCCTGTAGAAAATTTAATGAAGGGCCTTGCAAGGCTGCATTACAATGCCCCCAGCTCAAAACCGTACAGGCAGTCTTAATATATAATCTGTTAGAGCCTGTCCTGGCAACCCATACCCTCTTCAGATGCGAAGATTATATAGGTTAAATAGCAACAAATGAACAGTGGGTGGGAGTTCTTTTGGGAACAGCCTGAAATACTCACTTTGTTCCTTTTCCTGGCTGAGGGCATGCGGTAATCATGACACAGCCTCGTGTCTGAAATCCTCTTGATGCCCAGAACCCAAGGCATGACCCACTGATTAGTGGGCTATGACAGCAGCCCAGGCCAGCTGCGCGGGAGCAGCACAGCTCCTGCCAGCCATCAACCAGGGAAAAATACCTCCTTGAGTATAATACCTGCCATTTGCTTCTGGTTTAAAAAAAAAAAAACAACAAACATTGAAAAACAGAGAACGCATGGGGGGATTTTTAAAAACTACAGTTCGAATCCTATCCACACTGGGTGAAACCCTGGCCCTGATGAAGTCGGGAACATCCACCTGCCAAGATTTCATCTCTGCTTTTTATTTGTGTCTGTGCATGCATGTTTATCTCTCTGCCTGCCCTTCTCTCCTGCCTGGGGCTTTGTTCTTTAAACTTATTTTGCCTTTTTTTTCCAGTTAGTGGGAAGTTCATTTAAATCCTCTGCTGATACCTGTTTCACTTACAGGATTTTTCCTTCAGGATAAAGAATAATAGATTGATTTGTGACACTGTGAGCCCTTAGGTACCAAAAGTTTATCACTTGGGCTTTTTTTTGAACTTGGTATCTGGCTGTGACAGGCAGAGGTACAGAATATATTCAGACCACAGGAAAAAGGCTTTGTGGGTGAGTGCTTTCAAGCCCTCAGGTCTTTCTCTAAAAATCTCAGATGGTCAACAAGACAGATGCCCCAACCTTGAAAGTGAGGCAGAAATGAACACAAAGGAAATAAAAGAATGTAGGCAAGTGACAAATAAGCTACCCACAAGTATCCAATCTCAAGGAAAATGCATACTAACTTACATTACGTTATGTAGATAAAATAAGATTTACTGAATGCTAATTTTTCTCATCAACATATTACTGAGTACGGAGGCAATGCTAGAAACAGTGACAACGTTTGTGTCTAAGTCCCTACTAGTCTCACAGAGAGCATCCTCCTAAACTTAATGGAAATGTAAATATAAAACATTCACTGCAACAAAAGTCTCTGGAGATAGAGCCTAAGTAGCATGATTAGTATAGAAAATGCTTCATAAATCCTAACTCCAATAATATCTGGTAGCATAAAGGATTCATCTCATTATGACTTTCTGAGAGAGCCTTGTTAATTTTCACTTCACTAATCTGCGACCTTGAAAATTCCCCCTCTGCATTTCAGTGAAGTGTTGACGCTGAGTGAAGCGGGGAGTATTCCAGCAAGGGCTACAGGTGATGGAATATATTCCCAAACACTCACTAGTTTTATATAAAATACTGTGCCTAACTAAATTAAATGACATTAACAAGCCTTTCATAAATTGTCATCCAACATTTTTATTTTAGCATTTTAAATCAAATATCATAATCTATCAATTAATTTATCATATAGAATCTTTTGCAATGCTGCTCCCAGTCGATTAGAGGAATAAAAGGGGGTCTGCAATATGGGTATTTCTGCTGACGTATCTCTGAGTATCTAATTTTGGAACTAGTGCCTACTAGCTGTAAGCTTTTCAGGGTGCCATTAACAACAAAAATCTTGGAGCGTATATATAAGTGTGTATATATATATATACACACACACATGTTAGTACAGACTTGTAGGTGTACATCTCCTGATACCACTAACGTGACTACATAGTTTACTAAAGACTTGCACAAATATAACTCTGCTTATAAGGTAGTTTGGGTAAGAAGCCAAAATGACAGAACATAAGAAATTCTGCCCAATTTTGTTCAGGCTTGAGAGCTGGCTTTTCCTCTACTGCCCTTAAGTGTGTTTTGAAAAACATTTAAAACCCCTCTAAATATAAATATACCTTTAAAAATTATCTTTGTTTTTTCCAACGCTAGGCAGACAGCAATTTATGTAATTTCTTACCAAAAAGGGACTACCGATCACAACTAGGTATTAATATCTGAGTTGTCAATCATTTCACTATCATAACTATAAAATATTTGTTTGCCTTTACGCAACAACCACCACTATCAAACTACACTGTATTACTGGCTGTGAAAGGCAGTAAAATTTTGATGTAAAATGGATTACTGCAGATGACATCATCAAGTGTTCCACCACATTTAATTCTCTTTTGTTATTAATTTTACATCTCTGGCATCATATTTCATTGTATAGTTATGTTTTATCAGTACAGCCCTCCAAAAGGGCTCAAATGGAGACACATTTCAAAACATAATCCTTCATACTCCCCTCCGTGTGGTTTACCAGTGGGCACATTGACACCAGCATGCCCTCCTCACACACAAAAGTTCTCCCCAGTTCTGTGGTGCAGAAGCAAAAAGCTTCTGTTATTCTAGCCACAATTTCTCACTTTAATAGTCTAGAAGAGCAATATATCTTCTGCCTTCAGGGATGAAATTTCTTGAGCACCCATCACTTTGTTATTACAATCCAAGTTACAAACCTTTGAATGTCATAAAAGTCTCAGTATATCTTATTAGTATACATTCTCAGCCTGTTTAAAAAACATATATGCCAATATTTTGTTCCCCTAGAAGCTTTTCACATGATGACAAAACTTTAAGACATTCTAAAAGAAGAAAAATGAAAAGGCAACCAAGCTTTATTTTAGAAATTAAAAGATAAACTAGAAAATTAACATACCAACAGCCATCATGTAATCCCAGCGGTCTAGGAGGCACATGTTGAAGATCAGGTGGTCAGATGTTTGCCCTTGGCCAATGAGTGGAATGTTTCTCTCCAGATTTTGGGTTATTGCAGAAGTCCAGCCAACGAGAAACCAAAAGACTATCAGGAGAATAACGGCCAGCATCCTCATCACTCGCCCACCTGTCATGTATGGAATACGCTGAGCAGTTCGGGACAGGAATACCTTCAAAACCCTGAAAAATTCAGACAGTGCAGAATTAAAGAGAGCCCTAGCTGGGTTGCAAGAATTAGACTTCTGTTTTATTTTACTATCAGATTATCGAAAAAAAAAAAAATCAACATTCTTTCCCCTGACAGTATGTACAAGAGTGAAATTTGACATGTTATTACCTTCACATTAATCGGATTAACATGGAACTGATTGCTGCCCAGAGAGCGCTACACAGCAGTAACAGAAAATATTAGCTATGTTTATGTTGGGGACATGCATTCTTCTACTGTGTTGTTCAAACCGGATTCTTCCAGCTCCCCATGGAAGTCTTCTGTCTTTGAAAAAGGGCAGGTCATTTCCATAAAACAGCAACCACGTCTGTGGTATTTCATTTTGTTTTGATGCTGTCTGTCTGCTCACCCCAAATCATATTATTTCCATAGAAAAAATTAGCACTTGTTGGATATTTTCCCCATTGAGTTCAATGCTTCTAAGGCAACATTCTACTCCTCATAGAGATAACTGTGGAAGACACTTTGCAAATTAGGAGTTTTCTGACTTGTTTAGAGGCAACAACATGGTTTTTTGAGCTGGGACAGAACAATCATAAGAAAAGCTACATCATGTATCAGGCACATATACCGTGTAACAGCCATTGAACATGTAGCACCCTAAAAATATTTGCACTTACTATTAGGATAGGTTTCCTCCAGCCAAGAACTGTTCAAGGAAATACCACCTGCATTTTCTACCCATCACCATCTGCTAAAGCAGACAAAGGTCCTGCTAGGAGCATGAGGGCAACCAAAATTTCAGGAAATTGGCTCAGGAAGAGGGAGTAGTTTGACTTTTCGCATAGCATAGAATATCTCTTTGTATCTCCTGAAGTGTGGGATTTGACAGACTTATCTAACCTTCTCCCGGTGCTTTTGTACAAGAAAAAAGAGGCTGCAGGAGGTGCTGCTGCCATTGCAGTGCTCCTGCCTTGACCGTGCCAAGCTATGAAGGTTGGGCAGTGAGGAAAGGCTGTCATGGAAGTTTTCATGAACCCAAACCTTTAGAAGTGGACGGGTTGAGGTTTAAAGGCTTTTTTAGAGATTAGGGTGAGGAGCCTTTCAAAGTGAAGAGGTGAGCTGTTTCAGTGAGTTTGTTCTCAAAACAATGGTGGTTCCTCATTCCTAAGCATGAGCATGTCCTGTGAATACTCTTGATATCCTTGAAGGCATAAATTACCACTGAGGTTTAGGGAACCTCAATTTTTTTCAGAAAGTTGAGTTTTTAAATGTCCTTGTCAGTTCTCAAGCCTTTTCAGTGTACTAACAACCAAGCCACCTCCCATGCCATTCTACAGCCAGGCCTGCCTTTTCAGAAAAAAAAAAAAACAAAAAACCAAAAAACCAAAAAAATAACACCCTAGATTAATATTTATGCTCATATTTGTCTAAGAGAAGGCAGAAGCAACTGGCGTTGCCTTTCAGACAAATAATAAAGCAATGTCTTTTAAGGCAGAAGCACAAAAGCTCTTTCACATCCATAAAAATGAATCTTCGTTTGACTACAAACACAGCCCTCACAGTGTGCATTAGGTGAAGCCAGAGATCTGACTATGTTCAACATTATTCAGCTGTTTTCCTCCCAACAGTTACTCCGCAGGGAGTCACAGTTTTTGATCTTTCCATGTTTGATAGACGTTCAGCTCTCCCTTCGCAGACGCTAAATGTTTTATGTTGGAAGCAGCTTCCCAAAGACTTCAGGCAGGATAGACAGACAACTCCACGGAGGCAAGACAGGTGACTTCCCTACTGCCACAGCACCACTGTTCCAGGGCAGCACTGGTAAATCCTCATCTTCAGAACAATAAAAATCTGTAAGTGAAGGCTTTCCTCTTCCCTGTTGTGAATGCCGATTGATGCTTAGCTTCTTTGAAGGGAAGGAAAAGGTATTCTTTTTGCAGTGAACTGGAAAACACCCTCTTTTCACAGCTTTCGCATCTCATCATACATGTTTATGAAGGTTTAAGAATTAGAGAAATCATATAAACCAGCTGGGAACTACTAGAAACTTTTCTTTTCTTTGTATTTTGGCTCTCCAAAGTCAATTCTTGGTGATTCTACTGAAAGGCAACATGTGAGCTTTTTCTGGACATAGCAAGGCAGGAGCCATTAGATTTTTTCCAGTACTAACTCATTAACTAGTAACTGTGAGACAGCTTTCTAAGAAGAAAGGTATTACATTATTGGTCTAAGCACAGTGAAATAAATAACATTTTGCAGTATAGCAGTCAAAATCCCTCCATTTTGGATTAAACCACATTTGGTTTTGCTCATCTTTGTCACAAAAATGTGTCCACCACCATTTCTATCTTGGAGATGTAGGCCTACATGTAACCCAACCTTTACAGCTTTTTTTCCCAAAATTCTTTTTCTGAGAAGCAGTAAGGAAAGCTGGGTTAGATTTCTAGTGTTGAAAATCCCCTTTCCAGAGATGGCAGCATAGAAGTACTCAACCAGAGCACGAACTCCAGAGTTACAATCCCCTCATCTTCCTGCGGCGACAAGAATCCAAACCTGAATTGCTCATCACCCCAACACTGGCAGTCATGCTCCGTCTCCTCTCCTCTCCTATGTATTACTGAACATGTATCAAAGCAAAGACAAATGCTCCCCTCCCAAGAGAGGAGTCTACTCACCAGGCTTAGGGTCATTCTCCCTCCTGTACCTCTGACTTATGTACTATCAAAGTTGACCACAAAAAAGTTGACTCACTTCAATTTGAGACCAAGTTGCCCTAGTAAACACATACTGTCTGATGACTGATACCCTCCATCACAAAACTGGGGAGTTCTTGATTCAAATCCCTACCCTGACTTCTGGGTAGACAATGCTCAGTCCCCCTTTTCCACATTGCTCTGTATCTATATATTGGTTTGAAATACCTGTTGAACAAATGAGAGAGGTTTCTCACAGGGAGGTAAGAAGCATTGCTGGTGGGTTGTATCTATAGTAAGAAATTAAATATGCCCAGGGTTGTCCTTGGCACTGATGCCAACTGGTGCAGAACAGCCGGCATCCATACTATACCCTCCAACACAGGAGGGTTGCAACGGCCTCTGCCAACACCTGAACCATGCTGGGAAACATCTTGGCAGCATTCATGTTAGCCCAGGCCAAGGGCAGGCCAGGGACCACTAACGCTATTCAGCAGGACAGAGGATGGAGTTCCAGTGCCCAGGAATGTTCCCTGACGCTACTTAATCTATTAATATAGATGTAGCTCTGGATTCAAATCCCTGAGCAAATTAGTGCTTAATTATGAGTATCAAGTAAGGCAATGTCAACTGGAAAGACTCCTCCTTCTGGCCTGTCTACACCCAAAACGCCTGGTAGTGCCAGGCAGTGCCCTGGTAGAAGCTTAGGGCACTGAGACATATGGCCCCTGATCTAAGGCAGAAGAGGAAACTTAACCGTCTTCCTCAGCATCTTCTAGCTCTTCTCCCAGCCAAAACCATTCAGCGTATGCAACCACTTTCATGTGCTGCTGTTAAATAATCAAA
Source organism: Arenaria interpres (assembly GCA_013399435.1). Lineage (NCBI taxonomy): Eukaryota > Metazoa > Chordata > Aves > Charadriiformes > Scolopacidae > Arenaria > Arenaria interpres. The sequence continues at coordinate 244,123 of VXAK01010744.1, forward strand.
CCATCACTTTCAGTGACACGTTATCAGCTCTGTTTACAGGCAGAATAGACAGAACACTGCAATGTGCTCTACCTGCTTTCTGGAAGACACAACGGCCCTCAAGCAAAACTTTCACTACAGACAGCTACAGGCAGCATTAAAGCTGATATGCATTGGCTTACATTCTTACAACATTTTTACAGAGTAAATAGAAGGCAGAGTTCAGGATGAACGAACTGCCTGGAGACCACTGCAGGTAAATCTCAACTCTGCTAGCTGCACTGCCAAATCTGGACAGAATTAAGCTATTTGAGGGTTTTTTGGGGCGACTGCTCCATACAAATGGACAAGGGGAGCGCTTGGTTGCCAACACTGAGAGCCAAGGGAAGCCCAGCAGCCAGGAAGAGAAGCGATGCTGCAAGTGGATCTGGAGCAGAGGGACAGAGCGTGCCGGTTCATAGGACTGGCCGGGACCACCAGCTTGGAAAACGCAAACAAAGTACGTTGCTGCTGCTATAGAAGTTACACCCTGAGATGTAACGTGCAATCCTAGAAAATAAATAAAACCGTACTACATTTTTATGTCATATCAATAATCTGTTCTGGGAACAGAAAAACATGGTCCCCAAACTATTAGCTGACTGCATAAGTGGCAGGAATAACAGGTGAAGGATCCTGCTTTGACAGCAATGACCTGGCATGGCTTGTTTATTTTTTATTTCTAGCATCTGTCATTTTGTGGCTCTACTGAGTCATCCTGTCAAACTGTTCTGTTCCAGACTGATGATTTTTATTGTGATATGAAAGCTACATCAGAAAGATAAGAGGTCAAGCTCTTACGAAGTACATTGGTCTCCCACGGGGCAGGGATTATGTCTAACCTGTTTTTTTCTGGAGTAACTTCGAGTTTGTAAACTGATATTATTCTCTTGAAAACAGTGGGCAGGTACTGATGGCACATGTATGGCACATGTATGGCACCACGTCAATATCAAGGAGTCTATATTTCACACTTGATACACAGGCACTCACACACAAACACTGAGGGCAGGTTTTATTTCCACACATTTAGATGCACTCATACCACTAGCTTTCAGCTGGAAAGGATAAAACCCAACTGAGACAGAGAAATGAACAGCTTTCAAAACAACATTCCAGCTGAAAGTCTCCAAATCAGTCACTGTCTATTTCCTCACTGACTTCTCAAGACCTCAGCATAGAATAAATGTGAAGTCCAGCAATGAAGAACACCCTTATTGAAGAATACCCTTATTGAAATTGGGACGATCTTCTGCTTTATTGAGCCTGATCATCTTGAATCTGAGCAAATCTGGGCTGAGAGCCATGCCATGTCAACAGCATGACAGTGACATGGTGAGACCTGCATCATACGCATCGTGTCCTGTCCAGTGAAAAGGTACAACTAGAAAAAGAAGTTACGGCAATTATCTGGGTGTATGAATACTTCTGAGAGTCCCCATCCTATTTGTAGCCAGCAAACTGGGCCACATATCACTGATATCCATCAAAATGATGTTCTCAGCTTCTCAACACTGCAATAAATTGGATAATATCGTATCTCCCACATTTTCCATTTCAGGAAAGAATTTTGTAATAGCAAATACACTAGAAGACTATTGAAAGGCAACAGAAAAGGCAACAAATTCTTGAAAGAACTGATTAACCCTTCCAAATGCACTGGCATTGGTAACAGAGCACAAGCTGGCTGAAGATTAGTCTGCACAGTGAGACAACCAACAGCATCATAAGCTTCCTAGATAGTTATAAGGTAAAGCGCAGGTACCGGTGGTACTGGAAACACGGGGAGGAAGACTGTTCTGTAGGATTGTTTCCTCTCTACTGGAAGTGTATCTGGCTTCAAATCCTCACCTGGGGGTCTGTGGTTAATAAATGGCAATATTCATATCTGAGGATATCCTGACAGTACATTAAAAAATTACTGATCTGATAATCTTGTGTACTGAGTGATCAGGGAAACAGTGGTGTCGTTTTTCCTTAAAAAAAACCAAATTTACCTTCAAAAATGTGATTCTGAAAGTACAGTTCCCTTGATGTCTTCCCTAGAGTTTTAAAGTGATTTCCTACTGTGGGAAACTAATGTAATACAGATCTATCAGATGTATGGCGAGCAAAAGCAAGCTGTGAAGAGGAGTTAAAAAATGTATTTTATCCCAGTGCCTGGTAAAAACTTCCATTAGTAAGCAAAGACACATGGGTCATGGCTTAATGCTAACCTACTCCATACAGTAGTTTCCTAGATCAGCTTTAATACTATGTGTCTAAATGTAATTCTACATTTGTAGAATATTTTGTACAATAGTATGTAATCCTAAATGATGTGCTTCTATGAAAGTTCCCCTTCTGGGTCAATGTATAGGAGATAAACTGTGCTGCCATAATTTCCAAGTGTTTGAGCAGACTGAGGAAGGTGGGAGGGAAATCACATGCCATCCAAGGGAAGGCCATGGGTACTGGGAGGCAACAGGAGTCCAATAGGTCTCCCACCACAATCACAACCACTCACTCATTTCCACAAGAGCAGCACTGGACTCTCGGTATCATGCATATTTAATAACATGGAAGGGGTCTAAAAACATGACTTGCTGTGATGAAAATGTATGGACTTGAAGTAGCTTTTGTCTGTCAATCTCTAGGTAAGCCTGGAATTAGCAAACAAAACGATTTGTTATTTCTTTAAATGTAGCCCAGATTCTGACACTTTTGACGCTATACTTAAGCTTCATTTTCTCCTTTCACCTGCAAGTCTAAATTCCCACCTGAGGAAAGCTCAATTTCCTGAAGAACAACAGATCAGAAAGCTTTCTCTGCCTGCAGCTTATTCCAAGGACGGTCGCTGGAGTCTTTTGACAGATCAGCTGAGGTTGGCTTTTCCCCAGCGCCTCCTCGCTCCCCAGCTCACTGCCCTGCTGCCTGCGTCGGTTCCGGCTGCCTGCTAGCTCCCATTGCAGGAGACACTGACTGCAAGTCTGTGCGTTGCTTTTTTGAAGTGCTTTTGTTCATATCACCTAATCATCCAGGTAGGTCCCATCAGAAATTATGCTCCTCAAATGGATTTGCCCATCCTGGGCGTACGAAGCACCGGGGAGCTGAGAGCTAAGAAGATTCAACAAGAGGACTTGCCACGTCACGTAAATAGGTTTCAGTGATGCAGACCAAGTCTCCTTATTTATGAAATCCTCATCTGCTTTGTGCTAATTATCTCTTGTAATAAACCACTTACTGCTCTAATACCCCCACGAATCCTGCTGAGATTAGCAGAACTATAGTGTCGGTGAAACATCTGACCCTCCGCTGTCAAGCCCTGAGCAGGCAGAGCTCTTACAGAGCACACCGTGACCATGTAAACTATTAAATAAAAAGCCTGTCAATCTGCCCTCAGACAATTAGCAGTGACATGTCTCCCTTTTGTCAACTATTTGGGTTCAAGGTTACATCATATCGTTGCTTTGGTGGCACCAAAATCAAGAGCCAATGAGCACACAATCTTATGTGAGATTCCTAAATTTCTGAAAATCCTGGGTCGTTGGGATAGGCACAATGCCGTTTCTTTCTGAGTCTGCTACCGAATGGTTAACATAGCCATTTCAATAATTTCCTCCTGATAGATGTGTTTAAATAACTACATCTCTCACTCAGTAAAAATGAGGTCAGGTCCTCAGACATTTTTCTCCATAAGCAAACTAATCTTGTTGAGCTCTTTTCTTCATTCAAATTTGAGGTAGTTTCATGGCAGAAACCTTAATTCATAGATCCTTAAGACTCCTGCCGCTAGTAGTTTAGCCTGAAGATTATAAATCCTTCAGCCTACACCAGCTTTGGCTAAGCTAATTATTTGCTTCTTAAAAATCATCAGGTGATTATTATCTTTTTGTAAATCTAAACCCATTCAGTTCTTTACCCTTATCAAAGACTTTCAGAACATGCAGTACAAAATAACTCAAGGTCACTATTTATCAGGAAGCTTACACTGTGAAAATAGATGCAAGAACTGCCTCCTGGTAATCCTTTCCTACAACAGGTCAAGAACATTTTCAAGGCTTTCATTACAAAATTTGCTTCACAAAGTGTTGTGGAGATGAACATATAAAAGCCAACTCCCCTCCTGATCCCAGCTCACAGCGTTGAATTTAACAAAGGCTGATGAGTAAAACCAGTCGGGATGACACAAGTTCCCTTCCTTGTTAGTGCTACTCCACGCAGGCATCCTCTCCCACTGAAAACGTCCACAGACATTTCCAATAACCTTTTTGAGCATCAGAGGCATTTTCTAATGATCAGCAATAAGGTAGCTGGTCAAAACTTTATGTCAAGGCTTGCATTTGTGTTCTTAAAATAGTCACTCTACAGATAGGAAAAGTCTTGCCACAGATAAAGCTCCAGATAAAGCACGGACAGAGTTTCTATACTAAAGCACCATAAAATGAAATGTACTTTTAAGTGATCTCTTTTGTCTTATTAGCTGCTTTAACAACATCAACAACTATTAATAGTGCTCTTATAATAACATCATACAACTCTGCTACTGAATTTTCAGAGCAGGAGTTGAGCTCCTACAGCTTGAACGCCAGATGTAGCTCTTCATTTCACCCAGGCTGGGCACTTACTCGCTGACATCCCTGGGAACCCATTCATGAACAGACCAGTACAGGTGTTTGTGTGGTCTCCCAGTCCCCAGGAACAAGAAAGAACCAGCAAAGATTTTGGACAGCTTGATACAATTTCAATATTCACTAAATTAGATCAAATCAATTTCTGCCTTGCACAGGCATGGTACATGAATGAAGAATTAGGCATAAACACTGCTATTTCTAGCCTGATATATCTAGTTGCCTTGATATTTGTCCGTTAAAAAAATCAGTCACCTCGGCTGGTCAAACAGATCCCTGTTTTTCTGAGTTTTCTCTTTGCTTTTCTGGAGAAGGTGCATACAGCTCAAAGCTGTCACTGACTGTGGGTCTGGCCGCATTCTCAGAGAAGATTCAACAGAGGCATTTTTCTAAATAAACTGGTTTAAGTATATTGCCTCAAAAAAAAAATAATCCAGTGAAAAGAAAGAGACCAGGAGAAGTACTGTATCTGTGGAGTGCTCGCTAAAGCACTACACACAAAATCTTTTGGCACTAAAGAATCTCCTCACCAATTTACTTGCGAGCACTTGTTTCCTTTTCTGCTGTGAAATGATGTTCCTACACACTACTTTAAAATGCCAATCCATTATTAAAGATGCAGGAAGCAAACATCAGCAATTGAAAGGACAGGAACTTCCCTCATCTTTATAAACTGTAACACATCACCATTTTTATGTTCTTCTATATCTTCCATCTTTTAGAGTGCTCTTTTTTCCTTACACTTTCCTTCTGTCAGAATGTTTCAGCGCTGGAAGTTACTGTGAACCAGTTGAGAGGTTCATACAGCTGCTTCCATACTGGATGACCAAGAGCACGTGCACCTTTACATATCCAAATAAAGCCGTATAAATGTTCACATTTCTTTATCGCATCATCCTCCCAATTTCGTCACTCCAATGTTAATCATGCACAGGCATAGAAACCTTATTTTAAAAAAAAGTTAAAAATCCTGAATTCCAGCTAATACTGAGTTCTTACATATTGGCACTCAAAGTTACCTAATTTTTCCTAACAAAATGAGAGTCAAGTAATCACAAACAGGAAAACCCCACATTTGCATTGCTTTTCAACCACAAGTACACTGAGGAAGAGGAATGAGGCTACACTGAAAGGTCCAGTCTGTGATGTATACTGCTCTCATTTCCATGCATTCATAACCATGGCAGATAATCAAAGAGCACAGATGTAACAGAAAGAACTTGTCCTACTATTTTATCTCCTTTGGGTGCTAGAAAGAGTAATCAAACCCACTGGACACAATCCTCTCCTCAGATCCACAATGCAGACTTCTGTACTACAGCAGAGCTCAAGAAGAGGCACTGGGTTGCCTGTGCCCTTATCATAGGATGAAAAGCTGACAAGGGTTAATGAAACATGGTACAGAACTGCAGAAAGACACATAACTGTAATATTTAGTTATAATATTTGTTGAGGGGTTTGCGCCCACTTCAATAAAATAAATGCTAACCACTTTATACTGTGATTGACAGGCAGCAGTGTTTTATATCAACTCCACTGAAAAAGAAGCTATTTATCAGCATTGTGTTCTCCTTCCACTTATGGAATAAATATTAACTTTATCTCGTGGTTGTGCATGCAGGAATCATGGCTAAGACCTTCATGTATATTTGAAAGGAAAGTTTATTCTTCGTCTTGTCTGCACAAGATAAGATTCAAACCACCCTTAGAACAGATAAAATCAGGAACATCTCCCCGTGTCACAAGATATAGCAGTGTTACCACCCATAGCAATTGAGACCATAAACAATGCTAACTTCTCCGGATAAAATTTCCATGTGATAAAATATTGTTATTACTAACAATATTCCTCTGCAAATGGGCACCCGGAGTAGATTACACTGAAGGGAATGAAAATCCTGGCAAGAGTATCAAAGCTCATCAGGAATCTGGGGCGTTAATGTGTTTCTGATCAATTAATTCGCAGAATGCCAGAATAGCCAAGTTCAAAGGGAGAGATTAAGAAACCGCCTAATCCAACTCTCCTGATCAAAGCTGGATCAACGAAAGTGGGTTACTCAGGAACTCGTACAGTCAGGTTTTGAGCTACTGGTCTATGTCAAGCACCTACAGTGGGGAAAGGAAGAAGCCAGTTGCTGGCATGGAGGCGCAGTGACCCTCTCATGAAATAAAAATTCCAACATGTAAGTTAAATACTGAAGGATTCTACAGCAGCTTCTTGTCTTCTGCGAAACTTCCAGGCTCACAGGAGATACTTAAGATACAGGAAAAACATCATATATAAATACACCTCTATTTTACCAACATAGAGGTGCAGCTATGGCTATTAAAGGTTGCAGTACTACCCATAGACCTCCCCTGCTTTGGTAGTCTTCTTATTTTACATTTTTGAGTTCTCCATTCTCAAAAGCAACAACGACAAAAGGTTCCAAGCCCTCATTATTTCAGACCCCTGTCTTTTCTTCTGAATGTAGATGATGCAGAGGACAAACAGACATTAGCTGGTAACCAAGCTGCTACTCACACAAATCCCCTGACGTATAGATCAACTTATTTATGTTTCCCACTTAGCATTCATTAAGAACTCTAGAAAAAAGAAAATTCTACAGTAAACAGACCAAAACAGAATTTTTAGGTCCAATTTCACTTGTACTCCAGTATGCCAAACACCTCGTGATGAAAGAACAAGCAGAGCAATGGCTGTGTAAGAAAACTAACATCAGTATGTGCACAGCAGTTTCCCAGCTAAAGCAGAAAACCAATCCTGCCCAGAGCAAAGTCAAATGAGAAGAACGCAGAACAGAATCTCTTCTTTAAAATCCTACAGTAAAGGGACAAATAACTAAAAAATCCAGTGACCAAAAAGCCCCAGCTGTATAAAATCCACATCTGATAAACTGTTGAGGAGGGAAGGGTTCTTGTGCTCTGATTAGCTTCAGCGTGGCTCATGCAAGCAGCGCAGACCAGCCCCGAGTTTGTCCCTTTGCTATTTCTGCATGAATCTGGCACGCTACTGACTATTCTTACGGAAACCCAGCAGTTACATTCATGCTCTGGAAGAGATAAATTGCATTCTATATGTTCTTTTTCCAATGTCTCATATAAAATTGTATTGGTATGGCTGAGATGGAGTTAATTTCCCCCTTATTAGCCCTCATAGTGCTGTGCTTTGTACTGGGGGGTGGGCATGATCTTGGGAGGGGACACAGCCAGGACAGCTGACCCCAACTGACCAAAGGGATGTTCCATACCCTATGACGTTGGCTCAGCAATAAAAGCTAAGAGAAAGGAGAAGGAGGGGGGGAAGTATTCCTGATTATGACGCTTCTCTTCTGAAGCAACCGCTACACGTACTGAAGTCCCGCTTCCCGGGAAGTGGCTGGATATCACCTGCTGGTGGGAAGAAGAAAATAAATATTTTGTTTTCCTTCGCTCCCGCACACAGCCTCTGCTTTTGCTTTATTAACCTGCCTTTATCTTGACCCACAAGTTTTTTTCCATCTTATTTTCTCTCCCCCATCCTGCTGAGGAGTGATAGCACAGCTTGGTGGGCATCTGACATCCAGCCAAGGTAAAACCACCACAAAAATACAACATACAATTAAAGGAAATGTAAAGAATCGTAGTGCAGAATCATCCCACATTGCCAGCAATATCCGAATAAAATTAATCCTTTCATAAGCCTCCATGTTATATTGACAGGTAAACGCTCATTCAACTATGTTTACTCTCAATATGTGTAAGCATGTGTAGCAATCAGAAAAAAATGCTAATTAGGTTAATCATGAGCACTTCTGAGGCAGATACAGCTTCCTGGAAACTAGTTTCTGAATGTCTGTCTGAATTTAAATTTTGTGAAAATAATTAAAGTTGCCTGTCTTGACAAATACTTGCTGTTCCTCCCCTGCGCTGCGGAATACCACGCTGCTAGGAATCGGCCTTAACAGCTAGGACTACCCCTGAAGCGACAGCACTAATGGTGTCCTTCAAAATAACTGCTGATCACAAGGCTAGAGTGCTCCATGGATGGGGACAGGCACTTTGGGAAGGACAGACTGGAAGGGCAAGCTGCCCTGTTTGTGAGAGGCAGCTGGGATGCATGGAGGCCTACCTTGGGATGCCAGCTGAGCCAGCTGACAGTTTATGGTGACACTGGTGGGTGTCCACTACTGACCAGCTGATCAGGAATACAAAGAGACAGTAGGTCCTGAGGTAGGCTTTCCTCAGACAACTGGTAGAAGCCTCATGTTTGCAGGACCTGGTCTCCATGAGGGTTTTCAGCAACCCCAATATGCGCTGAAGTGCAACACAGCCGGGCAGAGGCAGCCCAGGAGCTTTCTGGAATGCACCAATAACTTCTTGACCCAGCTGACTGAGGAGCTGAGGGAAATAGAAAAAAATCCTCCTGGAAACCTTTTCCAAACACAGGAAGCACAAGGTGACTGGGAGTAGTCAGCATGGATTTATGAAGATAAAATCACGTCTGATTGACCTGATAGTTTTCTGCAAGGACATGACTGGCTCGCTGAGGAAAGAGCAGTGGATGTTGTTTATCTTGGCTCAGGAAGACTTCTGACACTGTTTTTTATAAAATCCTCACAGACGAGTGATGAAATACGAGTGAGATAATGACAGACAGTGGGCTGAACTCAAAACTGGCTGAACTGCCAGGCTCCAAGCGTTGTGGATTAGCAGCAAGAAGTCCGGTTGGAGACCAGTCACTAGTTGTGTACCCCAGGAGTCGATACTGGGGCCAATACTGTTTAACCTCTCCATTGACAACCTAGACAATGGAGCATGGTGCATCCTCAAGAAGTTTGTGGATGATGCAAAACCCAGAGGAGTGTCTGAGAGACCAGGTGTTTCTGCTGCCATTCAGCAGGATGAAAACACGCTGGAGAAATGAGCAAACAGGAATCTCAAAGTTCAACAAAGGGAAATGCCGAGTCCTGCAGCTGGGCGAGAATAACCCCATACACTGGTACACGCTGGGAGGCAACTGGCAAGAAAGCAGCTTTGCAGAAGACAAATACTGGTGGGGATACTGGTGGACACCAAATTGACCATGAACTAGCAATGTATCCCTGTGGCAAAGAAGGCCAGTAGCTTCCTAGACTATATGAGGAAGAGTATGTCCAGCAAGTTGAGGAAGACAGTCCTACCCCTCAGCATTGTTGAGGCCACACCTGGAGTTCTGTTTCCAGTTCTGGGCTCTCCAGTACAAGAGAGACATGGACATACTGGGTTAAAGCCCTGTGAAGGGCCAAAAAGATGATCAAAAGACTTGAGCATCTCTCATAAGAGGGGAGGCTGAGAAGGCTGGGACTCTTCAGCCTGGAGAAGAGAAGGCACAGGGGGAAACTTATCCCAGTATATAAATATCTGATGGGAGGGGGTAAAGAAGATGGAGGCAGACTCTTCTCAGCGGTCCCCTGTGACAAGATGAGAGACAACGGGCACCAACTGAAATCCAGGAAATTCCAATCAGAAAAACCCTTTTCTGTGAATGTGGTCAGACACTAGAATAGGTTGCCAAGAGAGGTTGTGCATCTCTGTCCTTGGAGAGATTCAGAACCTGACTGTGCACGGCTCTGAGCATCCTGCCCTGGGTGAGCCCGCTCTGTACAGGTGGGTTGGACTATATGATCCCCAGAGGTCCTTGCCAACCTCAGTCCTCCTGCCATTCTGTATCTTTGTGCAGTCACTATACATTTGTATAGATAGATGGAAGAAACTCAGAAGTCATTAATATTTTCTTAGTATGCTTTCTGCAACAGCGTTTTTATTCAGATCTTAAATCTTAAGATTTAATACACTTTAGAAGTGTATTAGCATTAGAAACATAGCTGGCATTAGAAGCTCTTTTGTATAATTGTTCTATGAACTTCTTCAGAGCTTTGACTGAATATTCCACAAAGTATCACAAATTCTGCTCTCAGGGGCTCACTAAAGTACACCTTTTCACTTTTATTTTCCAAATTTATTACTGGACAACACTGTCATACATTCTAATGAAGAAGGTAATGCAATACTCGCACTACCCTGCAAGGTTTTATATATCAATGCAACATACAACTCCAATAAATAAATGAAACGTTCTGTTCATTTGTCATTCTGCAATAAAATATTCAAGTTAAAAAAGTCAAGTGCAAGAAATACTAACTCTCTTCTTCTATGTTTCCTCTCAGATGCACAGGAAGAAATAGCATCATCTGACAAGCCGAATTCTGAAAAGTGTTGCTTTGTGTGTTCACCATAAAATAATAAAAAAACCTGGTAATTTAAACTATGGTCAAAGGTTTAATTGTCAAGGGTTCTAAGCCAATCTATAAAACCAATAATATATTTAAAGATAAAATTATTCTGAATGTTTTGAAGGGGCATTAGGCAAGCACATAGGAAAGCTAATCTAAATTCCAAAATTTTCAGGGAACAAAAGGAAAGGTTTATTGCTATGAGATAGAGGAAACTCTCAGAGATTCTCACCTAAAATCAAATGTAAAAGATCTAAAAGATGAAGACCCAAGCCATCTACCCAAATACTCAACGAGACCCTACTGACAACAAAATGGACTGAACAGAATGAGAGGAAAATGCAATAGGCTCGAAGTTCTGTAAAAACTTGCAAAGATGAAGCAAGGAGGAGGAGTCCCAGCTCCACTCTGAGGTCACATACACATTAGAAAAATGTTGATAGTCATGAATTTTTCTTTAAAGATTAGTTGTTTAAACAGAAATATTCCAATCAAAGAGACATTAAATAGTGCTAAGAAATGCAGTGGCAATGACCTCGCATCACGACCAAATAACCCCAAGGAGCAAACTGGGAAAAAGGGGGGAATTAATAAGACTCCTTTCTTATTAACAGTCAGACACTGACCCAAATTCACACTTCGTGACATCCACAGAGCAAGAGCTAATCACACAAGAAACAGATTTGGACTCTTGAATATAGCAGGCAGCTTAAATGTGGTGTTTCATCCAGCATGAATACAGTAATAAAACAAATCAGCATAGTCTAACGGAACAGGGAGACAAAAGGGAACAGAAAACATGGTTTGTTTTTACCGAAAATAGTCCTGAGATACATCATTTAGTTCCTGTATTCCATCTGACAGGTCTTGCAAACAACACGGATGGCTCTGGCTGTGCATGCTGATGCAGATGCCCGATGACAGACCTGAGGCTTTCCAGGGCAGGGCGCGCTGCCAGCCCTCCCGACATCCCAGCTGCCAGCGCTGCACCGGGCTGCACCAAGCCAGGAAACCTAGCTTTGATTTTCTCCCTATTTTTGATTTTCAGTATCTCTCAGGTTACTCCGTTTTGCTATTCCTGAGAGTCTTGTGCTCATTGCAGAGGTTGTGGAGCCCACCCAGGAAAACACTCCTGGGATTTGCGGGATGATCTCTGTCAGGGGCCTTAATACAGTCACTATGCTTCTAGTAACGAGGTGCAAAAACAACTACAAAGTTCACTCGGTTTATAAATTCCACCTTTTTTCTTACAAAAAGACTTGCAGCTGAAGTCTAAAGGGCTTTGGGTTGGGCTTTTTCTTTGCTTGTTTGTTTGTTTTTTCCAGAAAGCCTGTGCACTGTGCCTGGACTGCAGGTTTAAGGGATCCATCATATTCTGGCCCCTTTGCAGCCCTCTACAAGAATGTGTCTGCCAGCCGTGGGCAACCATGCCTTTAGGAAGACCTGGCAGAAAGTGACTGCAGCTGGTGGCTGTGCCCCCTCCTGTCCTGCAACGTGGACCGGATTGTGCCCACTGGATGCAGCAGACTTTGGCTCTGCATGATTTCTGAACAGTACAGAGGGAAAATATAGGAAATACAGACAACTCTTAGTTCTCTACGGTCAACCTATCTTTCTCAGCTCAGGAGAGCTCACGGTGGTTGTAGTTCCATGCCTGGTGTTTGAAGAAAGGCTCAGGAAGGGCACAAGTCTGGCAGCTCCAGCCCAGCACTCATATCTGTCCCGAACGAAAGCAGCAACGCTGTTGGCTCCGTAGCGGCGATGAATGAACCAACAAAGTTATCACAGCACTGACCTTAAGGCAGCCCAAGGCAGGAAAGCCAAAATGGCACCTCAAACAACATCTAGTGCTCAAAGTAAACACACAGCTAATGGAAAAAAAAAAAAGTGTAGTTTGGGAGTTAAGTGGTGAGTTAAATATATATATGGATAAACAGATAGTTGGAAAAGACGCAGCGTACAGCTTTTACCAACAAAACTGCGTATGAATTAAGAGGATACAAGCATGCCTCACTCTTGGTCCTGCTCAGCCATACTCTTCTTGGGAGAGGCAAGGAACAGGCAACTGAGGAACACCCTGGCAGAACACAGCAGCATCATTAAGAGTCCAAACGCCCTATAGCTTTATGACTTCAGCGATTCATGCTGCTTATCGCACGGCGACAGAGCAAGTGGAGCAAGAGGCACTTGCTGCTCTGACAAACAAGCAAGGGAGTAGGCAGTTCTGGTTCCTCAGGAGGGAAATGAAGACTAGCTGTAAGTGCAAACCTGCCCCTCTAAGGCTACAATATAAATATATAAGAATGTGAAAGAAACATTTGGATGCCCTAACCAGGGAAATCCTGGAGGAGCCGGACTAGGCAAAATACTGAGGCAAGTGTGCAGCACTCTTGTCTTCAGGAGACACGGCAGAGAGATGCTGTATCAGTAAAAAGCACACCAGTACCGGGACTGGAAGCAGCCTGGCAGTGATAGTGAGGTGCACACCACAGCTATTTGTTTCTTTGCTCGTGTTTGGCACGCTGTTGCTACTGCTTTCAGGGATCTGCATGATACTCTATCTCGTGGAGAAACCCACTTGTTTGCCACTCCTGCACAGTTCCTCAGTCCATGGCATATCCCCACTGTCTCCTCTGGGTGAGATACAGGTTGTCTTGGGCATGCCTAAATTTTCAGTCAAAACCACATAAGCAGTTTGTTAGCACAAAGCCCGTTAATCTATTAAAGTGTCATTTTGGTACAGGAAGAACTGTAGAACAGTTGTCTGAGGCTCTACGTATCTTTGACTAGAACTAGAGGTTCTGGGCACAGATAAATGAATACCAGAATGCCACGTGAGAGAAAGAGCAAGCACACGAACCAAGTTCAACAAGGAGTATAAATAGGCAGTGGCCATCATCACCATGTTTCCCCCCCGCAATAAGAAAAGGACAGGAAAACACATAAGAGTGATCAGCAAGGATTTTGTGTATAATCTCTTACCTGGATCAGTGATCCTAGTGGTGCAGCTGCACAGCAGATGCGAGTGGAAATCCCAATAAAGAATGTGAAAAACCTCTAGGAGTTTGTTTGTGGGGCCTCCAGCCCTGAGGGGTCATTGTAGGAAGCAAAGAAATTGAACTGAGTGCCAGCCAGTATTTCAAGGCAGGACACTCACAAAGTTTCCTTACAAGAGACTGAGCCACAGATAAAACCGAACGTTGCACAACATATGCCCTTGCAAAATCCTACATTTTAACACATTCAGATGGTAAAATGGTCAATGTCTCTTCTTTATGGGGGTAATAAATTTTTATTCATCAGAGGCCAATGTTAGCTGATAGTCAACAGAAGCCATCAATTGCTACTTCTAAAAAGAGTCTGACAGTTACCACCTACAAGGTTCCCAGAGCAATATATAGGCTATTTTCTCAACTAGCAAAGCACGATTTGTAAATTGAATAAAAACTTGGAAGAGATTTGGTCATTGCAGCCACATTCTCCAAAGCATTTGAAAAAGTGCAGAGAAGCAAAATCCAGAGCTGGATTATGTTAATCCGATTTAAAAAAAAAAAAAAGCCTGTCCAGTCTAAGATAGAAGGCAGACTTACTGCTGAGGAAAGATCCTGCATAAAGTAATTAAGGCTGTTACTAAGGGATGGCTGGCACAGTGTAATTCCAGCCCTTTTATCAGTTTCAAGACTCTCAGCACTAGTTGGAGTTTTGTTCAAAGCCAACAAGAGAGTGATTTCTGAGGTGCCAGAGAGGAGGAGTATACGATGGTCATTTAGGGACAGAAGGAAACCACAGGAGAGCTAGAAAATACATGGTTTAATAAAAAATAGTATAAAATATAAAGTTCAATACAGAACTTCATGAAAAAAATACAGACAGCAGCATGAAAAGTGTTCTAAAAGCTTGGCACGTATACCAAAACTAGAAAGACGAGTCAAGCAGAACAGAAGATCTCCCCTCTGCACACTGGGGGGAACAGGTGGCATCTCCCTGAAACCCCAGCAAGGGGGAGAGACGTTGTTTTGCTCAAGAAGATCTTGGAAAAAAATAATTGATGCCGTTGCAGAGGCCAAATGCAGAACATGACTCCACCAGAGCAACTGTGCTGCTATTAACTGCCAGAGCACAACGGTGGTGATGGCTGGGAAGAGACCCAGAGGCCCTTGAGTAACTCAGCACTGCTGGCTAACTTAATTCACACATTAGAAATAGGCACTCAGAATTTCACACTGATTATTAACTGCTAGTATTTTTAGATTTGCCCACAAACAGAGGGTCCAGCTTGAATTGTATGCAACTAACTGCCATTATGTACAGAGGCTCACATTGTGCACTTGAAAGAAGTAGGACTCAAGAAAATGCAAAACTTAGCTTCATGTAAAACCTGCCAGAGCCCTGTACTGTAATACTCTGCAGTAGCAAAAGAGTTTTAATTTTAATACCATTTTTGGTAGCAGTTTTTAATTGAAAATATTACAGATTACCTCTAAATGGAATAGCTTGATATGTGCAAATGGCTGAATAAATACTGAAGCTTTCTTCAAGACCTACTGTCTATGTATTCCTGAACTTCAAGGAGCCAAGGCAGCATTGTCTTGGCCTTTCCAGTTCAGATCATGGATCTAATACATTGAATATAAAATTCTTAGAACACCTTGTATATCTTTCAGAAAAGCATATATGAGAATAACTCACAGAAGTGCAGACTGGCACAACACTGATAAGCTTTACCGCCCTCTATGTTACTGCATGGCAACACAGCATTCCTTATCACCAATGGTTGGTTGCCACTGGTCAGATGAAGACTTGGTTTTTCAAGAACATAATGGCAATTTTGGGCCTTCACAATAATCCAGAAAAGAGCAACTAATATCTGAGAATATTTGGTCCAGGCACCAGTTTTCCCAGCACTAAAGATCTGCTTTAGGGTAAGTGAACAGGACTAACTTCAAAGCAGCTGCTGTATCCCATTAAACAGTACAACTATAAATATATCATTTCAGTTTATAAATACGCTTAATTTCTCAACCGACTCATACTAACGTGAATGCTACCGTCTCTATTTCATGTTCATAAAATAAAGGTCAAATATAGGACTAACCACTAAATTATACAGCTTTATCAGTTGTATAACTCAGACTATTAAATTTTTCTATAGAAACTCCTGTAATTTGTAGTAGTATTTAACTACAGAATAGCTTTCAAGAAGGGATTCAGTCTTAAGCTGAAAGCAGCACAAAAAATTCCTCATTTCTCTTGTTAGGTTTTTCTATAGCTAAGCACCCTTCTGAGAAGAATTTGTGCCAGATTGCTCATTTGAATTTCTCTGGCTTTGGCTTCCAGTTGCCAGATCTTATTAAACCTCAGTCCAATAGATTAAAGAGTCTTTTGTGACTACTTTTTCTCTCCCTGATTGTTTATACACCACACAAGAAGTCATCTCTCAGCCCTCTTGCTGATCTAAAAAGCAGATTAGGTTTCACAGCGTCAAGCACTTTTCCCAGCCTTCAAATACTTTCTGAACCACATCCATCTATTGCACACCTCCTTTAAAAATGCGTCTCAGGAACAGGACATAATGCATTTGTATTACTCTCAAAGATGTCACCTCCTGTTGCAAAATCAATCCTCTAGTGATAACCTTTAAAACTCCTATTCTCCTCCATTTTGTGTCTTTAACTAGTCCCTAACTATACTTTGCCTTTTGGCTACGTTCAAGTGTATCTTTTTGACTAAGCCCAAGTTACCAAGCAATAAAAGATTACTTTTTATTACTATCCTTTCTGAAACAAAATTTACTGTTTCACCAAGCTTTGTGTCATCCACAAATTTTTATGAGTAATCATTTTGTGCTCGATTCTTCATTGCAACTGAAAATGCTAAACAGTATCAGGCTTACTCCTGATCCTTCACAGTAGCCCACCAGAACCGTCCCCTCCAGTCATGATTTTTCACTGGCAATCAGCGTATGTGATCTGCAAATCTCTGCTTCCACCGAACTGTGATCAGCCCCTGTGCGTGGGGTGTGAGTCACACACTTAACTCCCTCTTCACACTCCTCCACAAATAGCCTACAACTCATGTATCGCAGTGCAACGCCTGCTTTCTCTTTCATGCCATAATCCCACCCAGCAGACATCTGGGCAGCAGACACCTTGTTCCACCAACCCATTCTGTCCTTCCCATGCAATGAAAGAAAAACCCCAGTCTGTAGAGCGACATTACTTGTATCGCATATGCATCTACAAATGCATGTCTACCTGGAAGAAAGATGCCGGCTTTACTGCACCACAGCACCAAGTTTTGCCAGCTGATGGTGTCCTGGACTTGAATACGGTCTCTGAGAGGATGTCTTCCAGCTCCAGTTCTGAAGCCTTTCTGCTACCATGCAATCTGATGTGCAAAACCAGTCCTTTCTCCCATTATCTGCCATGGTGCTCTCACACGCCACCAACACAAAAGAGATCTGAAAGGACTTGTGACACCTGTGAATCATTGTAGAGGGCCTTCCAACCCACTGGGTTTTTTTCTATCATGACGGTTAGAGAACTTAATATTAAAACACCAGGTACTTCTTTATCTTCCCTTTGAACTTTCCTAGCCAAACGTGGTCTACTATGATAAAGCAGAATGTGTATTATATTAAGGTGGTTTAAAAAAAGCAGCTCATGGAACTATACAGATAAATCTACAATATTTTTATATAAATTAAATATTAATAGGAATGTGGATGAGAATATTTGCAGGACCAGAGTGCTCTAATAATCCTACAGACTTTATATGCTGCTGATTTTTTTCCTTAAAGATAATGTTTATTAGTCCCACTTCTACACTGTGCTCCATCAAGATTAATTCTACACTGAGAGTCTTTGTAACAGTTGTGCTACTTTTTATTAGCTTATACATATGAAAGCAGATATTTTATTCAGAAATATGAAACAGAACCATTATGATGTCTAGTTAAGGCTAGTTATTGCTTGAGAATGGCAGGGATACAAAAGAGCTAAATAGGATTTTAATAATGCAGATTTTATTGGGGAAAAAGCCACAATAAACCAGAATGTGACTCTGTTATTTAATCTAGAAGAACTACCAACATGAGAGTTTCATCTTGAATGTGCATCATGCTGAAATGCTCTATGGAATTTATGAAACTCTCTAAGTTGTTGTCTAAGGACCACAAAAATAAATAAACAAACTAGCAAAGGTTTGAGAAATTAATTACACTCAGGAAATGAATGAATTACGTTAAGACATGCTAACAAGAAAACAGATTTTTCCATTAGTGAAACTTCATTTCTTATGAACTCCTACTGTACGTGCATACATTTTTGCAGCAAGTCCAACTCTCTTCCTCCCTAGACTGCATCTCTGAGCCCTTCTCTCTCCCCAGCCCTCAAAGCCCCTGTTTCCCTGCCGTTTCCCCCAGCAGCCAGGCAGGAGGCTCAGCATGGGAGCAGCCCGCAGACGGTGCCCGCTGAGCGCCCGGGGCTCATCGGGCAGAGAGGGACCTGCTCACGCTGCGGGTTTCAGCCTTCGCACTGCGGGAACATTTGTGAGGTCTGTTTTCCGCCCCAACACCATTTTTCATAAAGCTTTGTAAGACTTAGTACATACAACCTCTTCTTTGCTGCTATCTTTGAACTATCTCTTTTCATAAAAAAGAAGCATCAGAGTGATGTGAGCGTGATGTGAGCTTCAAATAATGCAAATGACATAAGAATTTTTGTACATTTTCCATGTACTGCTTTACTTCTTGTTTAAATGGGTAAATGTGTATAGCAACAAACTGCTACGTGGGGGGAAAGCAGTGGAAGAGGACAGAGATGCCCTGCCTTCACAGAAGATTCACTTTTCCCTAACTTAATTAATTTCATAATTAATGCAAAAGCTACCTGATGCCTCTCCTTCTCCTCCATGTCTCTCTTTCAGCTGAAACTAGGTGCCTCCCTCTCATCTGAGTCATCGCTGCAAGAAAATAAAACTAACAGTGAGGTGACAGTAATACAGGAAGGCTCTTTTTTAATCCTTACAGTTCCCACACTGATGCTAGCTCTGATATTCAAAGCAGCATCCTTGAGCTCTAGCTTGAACCCAAGTTAAAGAGAAGAGGCAGAACAGGGAGCTCTGGCTGCAAGAGCATCAAAGAGGCATGGAGCTCCAGCTGCCAACAGCAAAAAGTATATGGCTGTGAGCCCTTCTCAGCCAAGCACTGGCAAATTTTGGAAGCTTCTGAGTTAATTTTCCTTGTAGAATAGAAACTGGCAGTACAAAACAAGTATCTTCTCAGTGCAGGATGTTTATTTTCAAAAGTCCAGCTGCCCTTCTTCCCAGAGCTGGAACAGTAACAAGCAGAGCTCAGGCAACTCTGTTCAGACAAGGCTTCAGCGCAAGTGTCTCTCCTCTCTCCAGAAGAATGTCTTCACATCTTCATCGCCCTCCCTCCAGGGATCTCCATGAGACTTGTGTGGCAGGCGCAGCACTTATTGTATCTCTGCAGGAATGACTGATCACAGCTTCATGTCTGACCACAAATTCATTGCCTTCTCCTGCTTAAGACAATGCAGTCAGAGACCAGGTAAACTGCACATCGAACCTCCTTCCACGAGGTTGCATGGAAGATACAGAAACATGGTGTCATTGAACTTTTTCTTGCATTCTCAGGAATTAAAATTAATAAGGAAACTCAAGATTACACCTTCATTATGTAACTGCACAAAACTATCATGAGTTTTTATGTGGTTTATCTGTTAATTCAAACACAATTCCTACAAAAAGCCACCTTACCCAAGAGAGGAGTACTTTAAAGTTCATCAGTCTTGGGGTCAAACCTAACTCAAGTTGCAGCCTGCTCACTTTCAGGAGGAAGAGAGGGGAAATCACTCATTTGTAGACAGTTCCACAAATCCCCTGGAAGGGGAGGCAGACACATTCTCCTTCCAGGGCTTTATAGCAAGTTTCAGCAAAAGAACCATGGAATAGATCCTGTAACATACACCCATAGCGTTCACAGCTAGTTTTTCTCAGGATGGTTGGTCTTCAGAGGGGAGTTTACAGTGACAGGTCATTTGGCTTTCTTGCAGCTGATGCTGTGATTTATTTGTGGGAATATAATAAACAGGAAGAGCTGCCCCCAAGCATTTACCATAAGATCACAGGAACTGGATTTACAAAATGAACAGAGCTGCATAAATAGAACAAAGAGGCTAAAATATGCTTCTTCCAGGGAAGAGAAAGACAAATATTCAGGATGGTTGCAGTAAGCGCCAATGGTGTACCCAGCTCTACAGTTTGACTAAATCACCCCTTTCCCACCTTGCAAAAGGACTCAAACACCTAATCCTGCCAGTGAAGATAAAGCAGTAAAAACCCAAGTAATTCCACAAGGTAGTATCAGACCAGAGCTCAGGACACTGTATTTTTGCAACAGCAACATCCGTCTCAAAAACAATTTTCCCCCTTTTGTTTCACGTGGGACACCACCCACTACAGACCACCTCCAGTGGCAAAATCCACTATGATCTGTCGGCACTATAAGCTATGAAATACTGGCCGAGGGATCACCCTGCTGGACAGGCTCCAGCTGCCGAGGTACCTTCTGTACCTTTCTGCACCACGTTCCCACCAGCCACTTCTAGACAGGATCCTCTGTTTGTTCTTTCCCTCCCCCAGCTACAAGAGGAGGTTGCACCATGTCCTCCTCTTTCATGTTCATCCATGCACACCTACACCAAGTGCTTCAAGAAGCAAACTGACACCTTCTTTGGTTTCTGTGCTAGCTGCTTTTATGTAAGACTTCGACACACTGCACTGCACGCTACCCACACTGCTCTTCTCCTTTCTTTATCACCTAAGAAAATCTATAGGAAGGGCCACTACTTGCTCCAGCTCCACCAAACGGCAAGGCACAGCAATGTAACCTTAGCAAAGCATTTAAATGAAGTGCAGAATTGCCTCATAGGGTTAACATCTCCTTGTCCCCCCACTAACATGCCCATCCCACCATCTCTAATTACAAAAAAGCGATTGTATGTCATTGTTTTGTTTTCCATATGTGGAACATCACCTTCTCCATACCTTCTCATTCTCCTCACTTCCCCACTCTACTCTTTTTTCTCTTAATAACATAAGAAATGGAGACTCCCACAAACTAGACACCCCATTCCTGGGTTTCACTCTCCTAAAATGCCTATAAGGTATCCTATATGTACACACACATGCATGCATACGTCTGTATGTATATACCTATAGGTTTCTTCCACTCTTACGCTTTAATTCAGAATTATGAATTAATCCTGACAACAAGATGGTAGAAATTTACAAAATATTAAAAATAATGAGATAACCTGTTCATAAGATACAGAGCATGAAAAAGGACACAGGGAGTAGTCAGCGACAGAACTGTACTGAAAGATGCAGCATCAGCAGCTCTTTTAAACCCAAAAGGTTAACTTTGAAACATTATTATTTATTGAGAGAATTATTTTGAAGAATTCATCGTTGAGGAGAGTATTGAGTTTTATGTTCATGGCTCTACAGCTAGATTTCTCAAATTAAGCTCATTTCCTTACCCCCATCCTTCCACCCCCATAAACATCAGCTCATTATTTTAAAAATGCACAATGAATAAGAAAGGCAATTTAGGATGAGGCACTGTAGAAATTGACTGTGACGGGTGTTCAAAGAATGAATCAGCACATGAATTCCCTTTTCTTTTACTCTTCCTTAAGCATCTGCTTTTAGCTGCTCTTCTGATTTCTCCTTGATACTTGACCCTAACAAAACCTCAAAGACCTCCTCGGGAAGTGGGGAGCTACAAGGAAAAAAAAGACAGAAAGAAAACAAGTGTTTCCAGTGCCTCCTACCTGGCTTTGGATGACCTTCATGCTCCAGTGCTACTCAAGGCACTTCATTCGTTGAGAAATACAGCTTTAGACTTTCTGGTTATCATTAATAGCTGCTTTTACACAATATTGGCCTTCCATTAAACTTAGAAAAGTCACAAGTTCCTTGCTAGCAAACAGTTCTGCCCCCAGCAAAACACAGGCTGCCTGCAGGAGGGAACCAGTGCTTGTTGTGAGTACTTGTGGTGTCTGCAGTAAACCATGTTTCAACCCTGCAATGACCATGGATTAAATTAGATCTGCCAAAAATCTCTGCCAAATTTCTATTAGGATCATATTATTCTTAATTAGCATAACTGCTGCAAATGTATATAATAAAACATATCTCTATCTTGACTTGTCTTTTGCAAGGCACGCTCCCTGACTGAAATATTCAGTACTAAAAAAAGACCACAGAATCATGAATGTAGGAAAGGAATGGTCAGAAAACCTGGGTGGAAAACAAAGACAGATTCCCAGAGAGAGTAATTCTAGATTAATATATGAAATAGAGTGGGCTTTTTTCTCTTCACGTTTCACATAGAAATATAGAATTATTCAGGTTGGAATTACCTCAGAAGGCCATCCAGTGCTCAAAGCAGGCATAACACTGAATCCAGACCTGGTTGCTTAGGACTTTAAACCATTGGGTCTTGAAAACCTTCAAGTATGGAAATTCACAGCCTCATAGACAACCAGGTCCACTGCTCAATTACCCTGATAGTGAAAATGTTTTCCTTGCATAACATCGACCCTGGTGCTAATTTATATTGTATGAAGCTGAAATCTCCCATTTAAATTTGTCATTGTCTTTTGTTCTTCCAACATACATCGCTGTAAAGAGCATGTCTTCATCTTCTCAGTAACCTCCTTGTAGGTGTTGGACAGCTGTTGCTAGGTCCCTCCAATGCCATCTCTTCTCCAGGCTGAACAAGACCAGTTCCCTCAACCTCTCCTTGCAGGGCAAGTGCTCCAAGCCCTGACCATCCTGATGGCCCTTTGCTGAACGCACTCAAATTCACTGATGTCTTGAGCCCAAGACTGGACACACAGAGCACTGCAGATACGGTCTAAGTTGTGCCGAGTAAAGGAGAATAATCACTTCCCTCAGTCCTCTGGCTGCTGTCCTGTTGATACAGTCCAGCCTGCTTCGTGCCAATCAAGGATGAGGATGTAGTTCATTCTTGGTTTCTTATTCAATCTTGTCCTATTCGCTGACCCTGTCAGCCCAGGTGCCAAGTAACACCGAGCAGCTTAATGAGCAAAGCAGAAGTGCAAGATTTTCTGCCCAATTTTGCAGCCTGTCCTCACTTCATATAAATAGAAGATCAACTGCCCTGTCAGGATATTGCTTCCTCGCATCACGTAAAATCATATAAACAACCTGTTAGGGTAGCAGAACTGCGATGACAATGAGTCTTCCATAGTCTTAGGGTGTTTCTCCGTATATCTGGGCTACAGATAACAAACCACCCAAGCAAAGTCACCAGTTCTATTTTTTCTATAGTGCTCTAGTTGTTATTCTTTTTGCATCAGAAATTGTTCATCCCAGAAAATACCATGAGGATGTGGGATTTTCTGGATGATTTTCAATGCAAAGACATGGCCAGACACAGCATCATACAGTCAGAGTTTACCAGCCAAAGAATACACTTGTAACTAGGGACACAAATAAAAGGCAGGTGCAAGAAGAGGCTCTATTTCAATGGGAAAGCAGGGTTTTCCACCTTAGATGTGTGAAGCCAATAGTGCAACATAAAACACAAGATATTCTCAGTTCTCATTCAGTTTACGAACATAGTATCAAACCTCCTCTAACATGCCAACACAGTAATGAAACTACGATGAAAAGAGGAGCAAGCCTACTTCATCCAAGATGTCCAAGTACCAATATACACACACTGCATATCTCTTTGCTTCAATAAGAATACTTACAGAATGCATCAGCAATTTTTTCACTACATTTTAAAGAGGAAAAAGCATTAGGATTTTATCCAGTATACCCAGAAAAGGCTTTGATTCTTAAGGGGACTGTAGGAGGGGGATTTGGAGTTGGGTCTCTGAATCTTAATCTTTGAATTGCATGTGAATGCACTGCCAACCTCAAGGAATCCAGAATTTCCCACACATTTTTGCTGGCAGGGACTGATGCTTGTGAGTGTGTAGCCTGTCTGCTGTGACCACCTGAAGAGAGCAGCTCTTGACTTCTGAGCCATCAGAAAACATAGTAAGTATATATGCCATGGCTTATTTTTGTACCCACCATCTAAACACTTCGAAAGCATCTCCCTATGAACACTTTGCAGGGAAACTTTTGAACATTCTACAAACACTTCTGTATTTTCCTATATTCAAAGAAAATATATTTACCTTCTGTGAAAAGGGGTTCTTGCACAATTTTACAGCTGATGTATATATTTTTAATCCTGTCTTCATTCATAGTTCTCTACTGGGCTTAATAGCGTTTAACTTGAGCAGGAATAGTGAGGAGAAATACACAGTGGTTTAAAAAATCAGAAATGGCGCTTGTTTGTGATAATATTTGCAGCTCTTCCATCTAAGTATTCACACAGATTGCACACACTCCCACAGAGATGGAAATTAATAATACGTGAAATACCTGTGCAGCTTGAGCGTCACAGTTCCATAAACAGTAGCAAAGCCCAGAAGACGAACCCATCTTAGGAGAACACAGCGAAATACACTTGGCTCAAAATACAAAATGACAACCTATAGAACAGAAAGATAGAGAGAGCTTCAGTACCGCTTTAATGCGAAAGAATTTCTTCATTCAAATGCAGAATAGTTGCAAAACAGGACAGCAGACATATTTCAGCTTGTACTGCTGTATATTTAGATTTTCTAGTAAAGCGACGAGATGATCAGATCAACCAGCTGGCACAGTTCTAAGCACCAACTCCTTTTGAAGGGAGCTGGCAAAAGCCCTGTGACAGACTGAGAAGTGACAACACTTTTAAATGCAATTCCACTGACTTTTCTCAACTGAGTAAAAACATGTACCCAGAGAAGAGGATATAACAGACAAGGACATTTTCCTTGAGCTATTCCAGTAATATGCAGCTGGCCTAATTCTGGTCTGATGGACTGTATTTACTAGGTTACACTTCAAAGTCGCTCCGTCTAATAAACTTAGCAAAATGATAGCTGCTCATTTTAATCTGCCAACTATTCTGCCGCACTAAAAATGATTGCACTAGCCTCTCTCTGTCCAAAACCCCAAAATCTTGATGTCATATTTGACTCCTCCTTATTCTTCCCCATATATTTTCCCTAAGCTATACCAATTCTCCCTCACCACTTTCTTCATGAAAATAGCCTTTTTGTTCACTTAGGGATTTCTCTAATCACAACAACAGAAAGGTCCACTGGCCTTTTGCTCTATCTACCAAGTACCATACATGAGGGCAACACTCAATAAACGGTAACATAAAGCTAGCTCTGCAGGTATAGCATGTATAAAAGCATCGTTACCAGTTAAAATGCCACCATTATCTAAAACAGCACTGCTCAAATGGTGGACAAGGAGTATACTTCTCGTTCCAACAGATGTTGTCTCTGGTGTCCTGAGGGATGATCCAATATTCCTTCCCACTCGTCTGGCCTCACCATGAGCCTGCTGTCCCAAGGATTTGGCTGTACACTGCTCTCACCCCACCTGCAGACCCTGCTTGGTCCAGCAAAGCTAGATCCAGTGCATCCCAACAGTCTGACCACAACCTGGTAAAATGACCCAGTGCGCTGTAGTACAAATTAATTGGGTAATCCTGGTCTAGAGAAAGAAAGCATTGAAACATTTCAGGCCATCTGCCACAGCTTCATTTAGAGTCAGTACATTCTGGCAGCAGAGGTAGTATTGTGCCTACCGGCTGCCACATGATATTATTTTCCTAAGTAAATGCTTTTCTGTGTGGGAATTCAAGCCCAGGATATTGGCCAAAAGCCCAGGACTACGTCCTTTGGGTGACATAGACATATTTAGGAGAGTGGGGGCAAAAATGGCAGACATGTGGGCTGAGAGAGATAGAAGCTGCTTTGCTTTGCTGGCATGGTTTTTTTTTTTTTTGCAGCAGAATCAAGCTATTTCTTGAAAAAAAAATTGGTTTGTTGAATTAAACCACGGTGCGAAATTTAATCTTATTTTTTCACTGTTATTGGACCACCTTGTTTCAAGGTAGACATTTTCTGGAAATCTGACAAATTCTGCATGTAGGGAAGGCAACAGCGTGCAGCAAAGGGCCCACTTCTTGGAAAATCAGCTGGAAAAACAACATGCATCCACACATGCATGAACATGCTTGTGCAAATACAGCATCCAGCAAGAAATTTCTCAGAAAGACCTGAATAGTAGTAATATCCTAATATACAATTGTATACATTAGGACAGTTGCAGAGCCAAAGGAAAGTCTGTAGCTGTTATCTGCCTCCTGAGGCTTGCCAAAGGGTAGAAAACACCCTGTTTCATCTTTGATTCTTCCAAACTAGAAAAACAATGCCAAAAACGACTGGTGTGCAGAGACTCTGAACATTTCAAAGTTGATCTGAAAGCAGAATTTTTCAGATGGTTGGAATGGGAAGGTCTGAAAACTTTCCAGGCACAGAATTTTCTGAACAAGGGCAACAGCTCTTTTTGCCATGAAATCTGACACAGTAATTTTATCTGTACTTCCCTATTGAAATATTAACTGCTTCTGTCTAGAAAATCTCACTGATTTGCATTGAATGATTTGTATGAGCAGCTGAGGCATTTGGGCTAGCTATCAACCACGAAAGCACCACTTCCAAGGCAGCGTGGTGTGAGCTGGCATGTGGCAGCTCCCCGTGAAGGCTGCAGAGGCCAGGCTGTGTTGGTGAAAACTGTTTTCACTTCCCCTTTTGAATGGAGACCCATTTGGACTATTCCTTCACCCAATGGTCAAGTACATAGCGGAAGCTGTCAAAGATTTGATCCAGTTTGATTCCCTCTTGAGTCTTTTGAAAATCTCTTCCTATGTTTATGTGATGGGGAACAGGTACAATGCCTTCCCAAGGGCCAACATCCATTTCTACTTATTCTTCCATAACTTGCATGTGGTCTGGCATGGACCAAGGCTTTGAACAGCAAGAGTTGCTATACTTATGTTTTGCTTGGTTCTTAGACTTTCCCACTCCCTACTGTTTTTCCCAGAGAAAAGCCTTCTTTGATGTGACAAACAATATGCAGCAAGGGGTTGCTGAGCTCCAAGCGAGGAGCGTAGGATGAGCACAGAATTCACCCACATACCCAGGCTGCTCCCAAGAGAATAGGGGATCCCTCTGCAGTTCTAAAAGACTGCTCTCTGCCCACCAAAAACCTGACAATAATTCATTTTCCCTTTTTGTTTTTATAACGCATTAGACCATGACGGCAGCATAAATCTCATTAAAAATGCTTAGAGGTTTTGCTGATGGATGTCACAAAATCTATTTATTGTACATAAGGAAATGTGATATCCTCTGTTTCGCCAGCTCCTGAAATCCATTTCAATACTAGACATCAGTTTCTGTTCCTTAAACAACAAAGATCTGGGGAAAAAAAATATTTGGAAACCAGAAGAAAAGTCAGACAGTGCCTGTTCAGGTACCGGTTACTGCAGCTTCATACTGCTCCTACTGGTGCATGAGACTTCATAAACTATGGCTCGTCTTTGTAATTTCGACAAATGCATTTAGATGTTTGCTTTTAACCACAGTGTGCTTTAAGCTATTATTACCCATGCCAAAACATTGTCCCAGTAGTCATGCTACCACTTGTGGAGTCGGAGATGAAAAGACTTTCTAAGGTCACCAGCTAACTGTAAAATATGTTTAGAGCTGGAGAATTAGGGACATGGAAGAGAGACTTCACTTGCTGACGCAGCGATCAGCCAGCTCAGTTATTCAGCTGAAGTGATGAACAGACACTCGCTTTCTAAAGACAATGGCTGAAGTCGATACAGGCAACTTGCCCACAACAGCAAATTTTTGTTATCAGGACAGGTAGGACAGGGCAAAGAGAACTAATATTGAACAATTTAACGTTCAAAAGTATATCAGACATCAAACTCATAAAAACCAAGCAAATCATGAGTTTTATAGCCCCAGTGCCATTGCTTCTTAAAAGTTATAGACCATTTATAAAGATTCTTTAAAAGAAAAAAACCACAAACAAACTTATCAGAGCTCTATAATGCTATTAGCGAGCAATATTTCTGTGCAACACAAAATATTATTTTGTTTTTCAGATTAACTTTACTGTGCACATTATAAGATGATTAATTTTGCCCTTCACCTTGGGCATCAGACTCATTTTAAGTAATACTGTGCAGTTCACCAATGTGCATTGACTGGGATTCAGTCAGCCTAAATCAGGCATATTAATTTCTACCTACATTGTAGGGGTTTAGTAAATCAGTCCTACTAACGTGAGCTCCATAGATAACCCACAGATAAAGGCAGGTACCTTGAAGAACCTTGAAGAAGTTCAGGACTTCAGCTACTTGGACAGAATCTTGGCCTAAAGGCTTCAAATACACATCTCCACTTACTAGAAAGGTACTTCGGCATTTATTTTAGGGAAGATGCTTCAATAAATGTCAATTAACAATCTGTATCAGGAGGACTAAGTCAGACATTTTGCAGCCAGCTCTAACAATTTTGTAATGTATTTAAGACAAGTTGCTTTTTACTTTGATTCTTAAGCCATAAAAATCACATTAATAGATCAAAACCCCATTTTCCTTTTCAGTCATCAAATTTCTATACTCCACATTGAGAGGGAATGGGCAGTGCTATAACGTCTCAAAAGATCGTAAGTGAAAGAACAATCTTCTTAAAGATACATGGAATTGTCAGTGCCACGAATCCTAAACCTAAACATGAAAAGCTTTGAGCAGGACCTTAGCTCAAAAACCCCTGGAGTGTTCCCTTTTGAACTCTTCTTATTTCTACCCTCAGTTGTAGAATCCTAGAACGGTTTTGGGGTTGGAAGGGATCTTTAAAGATCATCTATTTCCTAGTGCCGTGGGCAGGGATGTTATCCATGTTAGGTACATGGAAATGAGATATAGAGATTAGAATTTGAGCATCAGCATCATCCGGTTATGGATCCGAGGTGAAATTCACCTACTTTAGATAAAAGCAATGCAAAAGTATTGATTTTTTGCTCATTTTCAAATAATCAAATTTGTCTTAAAATTGTGCCCAGTTAACCCAAAAAGCTTAGTGGGAAAACTACCTACACTTCCATTTAACTTCAGAATTTGCTGCAAGCACTCTGCACAGTTCAATGCAGGACATGACGCAGCCATTTAAGATAATGCCTTTTGGGCTAATTCCATTAACAAGCATCTAGGAGACAGTGTGAGGAGATCCATCCGATCTGTTCCGCTGCCCAACGCCATCTGCCCTTGCCTGACTGCAATAGCTGCCTTGGGCTGTCTCTAGGCAATTCAGCTACAGAACAAGCCATCAGACACTTCCTCTTGGTATCCTGCTGTGCTCTGAGATGGGCGCTCTTCTTTCCTCCGCCATGTTTCAGTAGTCTTTTTCAACACATAAAATTATCCTCCAGGGTAACCTAGTATATCCAGTCACCTATTAATGCTTCAGTCCTAATATTGAGAAGGGATTTCCCGCAACAGAGATACTGTTTGCAATGTTAGATAAGCTTGCCATCCAAACTCATAACAGTCTGGCACTATGCTTTCTAGAGAAGGGACCAATCCACTTGTATTCGGGCACAGTGCCATCCTAACAGATGGGCATGAATGAAGGCATTCAGGAGCCCATGTACACTACGGGCACCACATACCACTGTTCAAAACATGATTCACAGCTCAGAGCATCTGCTTAAATATTAGTGAATGCACAACTCATTATCCAATCCTGTACTACCAACAAATGTTTCCGGTGCAACTACACAAAACATTTTAGAGGTATAATAGCAGCTGAATATATATTTAGGTTAATTATATAAGAACGCTTCTATCTCAACCACATTTTTAAAAACCACATGTGCTTTTTAAGCCATAACATTTTATACTAATAGGCCTATGGACATGCAGTACCATCAAATCCTGTTATCCTTGCAAATCTTACAATTTCTAAGTGGAGTTGTGCTGGATCATTAGCTCAATGCCTCCAGAAAGCACACAGTGGGCGCAGGAAACCACACTAACTACTCAGTAGGTTTCATTCTTGCCTCTGAATTGGAACTGAATCAACTCCTCGGTACATAGCGTTGGAGGCACTCTGCTGCTGGGGGCAATGCATTTCAGACAAGATGTATGTCAAAGTCAAAGCACTTATGGCCAATTAAGACCTTTTGGGTTTCTTCATAAAAGAAGACAAGTCCTTCCTAGCTGCCCACACAAAGTCCAGCTTGAAATTCTGCCTACTGAAATCCTCTTTTCCCTCCCACTATACTCTCAACTGCAGACAGGTTTTCTTCACCGCCTGTCTTAAAACATATATTAAACCTCTGGCTGTGTTTCAGCAAAGACATGTCTTGCCTGTAAAGTCTTTTGGAAGTCCACAATGCAGTATAAGTGCATAACCATCAGCACCAGGCACCAGGCACCATCAGCACCAATACCAGGACAGAGTTCTAGAACTTGATTCATCAGAATGCTTTGCTACCACTTTATTACACTTTGGATTCACCCCCATCAGGCAGTAAGAGCAGATCTCTAAAGCTCTTTACGGAACATAGTTTTCACACTGGAGCTCATTTAGCCTCCTGAGAGATTTATCTGGTGACTAAGCAAACAGAACCTTCAAGATCATTCTGGTTTGACACAAGACTGCATATTTAGAATGCTTCTTATCAAAACATCATCAATTATTTTGCCTCTTTTTTTTTTTTCCTATTTATAAGGCATATCTCAGCTAATGCTTGACAAGGCATCTCTGAATAGGTTATTCTGTGGAAAATAAATGTCCATGTGACTTCCAAGATGCCATCACATCTTTCCTCCAATTTGAAAAGAAAAACTGATATCTCACAGATCCTAGTAGTTCTGGAAGCATTCATTTCTAAGTGAGCTGAACACATGGCCTGAACATGCATTTATTTGCCATAAATTCTACCCTCTACTTAGAGTTACTAATGATCCAGTTTCACTATTCCTATTTACATTGGCTTAATAATTAGTATTCTAAAGTCAAGTCATAAAAATTTAACTTATAATCTACTTTAAAAAGAGACATGCTTGCACTCTTCACACAGATTTGCTCACAACAAATGAAGTGTTATGCTCAACAAGGCATTCCGGGTTTTCTTCCTAATAAAGGCTACAACTTTGTCAGAACACACTTCCTTAGCTTATGAGAGACATAGATTTACACGCTGGCTGAATCAGTTATAAATGCTAAGGGTTGTAGGATTCCCCAAAGGTGTATTCGTAACCAATAAGATAAAGGGGACACAAAGGAAGACACCACACTAAGTCTGTATCCTCTTTGGGGAAAGAAAAGCCTAAGAAGTAGTATTACCAAAAGGACTAGACCCCTGCCCCAGGCAGCTGTGGGAACCATCTGGGGAATTGAGAAGAAACAGAAATCACCTTGAAACCAAGCTAAATCAAGAGATGGGTTATCATATACATTCTCTGTATACATCTCCAAACACAGAAATTAATGTCTAGCTTTTCACTGTAACTGAAAAACTATTTAACTGTATACTTCTCAAATAAAAAGAGAGATTTCAATGGCACTGGCCCAAGGAGCAGTGATCCCAAAACAGTAAACCATGGTCATTCAGGAAATATTAGGCCTCCCAGCCTAAGGGGCTATAGGCACTGAGCTGCTCCAGATGGCAAATCCCGTTTCTTGGGGGCAAATGCTTGCCTAGAAAAGGTGTCATCCTCACCACTGTGAATTACTGGATGCTTCTGCAGCATCCAGTACAAGACAGGGAGAAGGTCTGAAGCTCAGAAGTTCCCTTGAGCCCACGACAGGGTGTAGCACAATGAATAAAACACCTAACACTGAAAAAACCCGAGACTGAAAAAAGATAAAATCTGTACAATAGATGTAGTCACATCCCATCTTAAGAGAGAAGAGCAAATAAAGCCTCAATTGTATAGTACTCTTTCCTTGTTCTCATTCAAACTTATTTCTGCTCCACCACCACCAGAAAGCAAAAGAGTCAGTCCCTGCGGACTTGAGAGCTGGCTGATCTCAGCAGTTCAGAGACTTCAAACTGGCCAGATGTGGACTTGGCTGGAGTCAGAAGTTTCCACTGAAATCAACACATTACCACAGAAGGTTTAAAATCTGTTTAAACGAGATTTTTAAAAACAGACACAACTGTTGTGTTTGAAAATTTAAAGCCTGCCAGAGTCCGTGTAGCTAACTGTGCACAGGAGAAAAATGTTTTTCCTGACTCATGTAGGTCACCAGCCACAGCCCTGAAGCACAACATTAATGTATAGTCATAGATCTGATATTAAAGATACTTAGGAGCTAGCTAGGGAGTTAGGAGCCTTTCACTTCACTAAAAGGCAACTACCCAAATATTTAAAAAATATTTGGCTCCCTATTTTCAAAAAGAGCTGCAAGTGTTAAGAACGGTGTAGAACACATTGACGGTCTGCACTCCTTCATTTGATTTTTCTTCTTCCTAAACTTATACACAAAGGCTTTGGAGTGCTTTCCAGTTAAATATTGAAATATATGTGAAAAGGTGGGTTTCCTGATCAAGCAATTGTCAGGTTTTGCACGGAGATTATTAGACATGTTCTGCCAGTAGCAACACTAAAAGCAAAGGTAAGCAGGTGGGATAGCCAGGGCTCCAGCCACACACACGTGAAGGATGAGAAAAGAAGTGAAGTGCAGAGGAGAAGCTGAGCTCCATAACCATTCAATACTTCTATTTTCATAGTTTGCATTACATTCAATAAATGTAATTCAGAATTAACAGAAGAAATTTAATCAGAACATTTTATCTAGGCAACAGGTACGTATGCATAGGCACATTTCAAAAACTGTTCACGCCAATGCAAAACTATGAAAGTGGAAAATGAAATTTTTTAAGTCAAAATATCTTCTAAAATATTTGCTTCCTCTACCAGTTAACTTTTCTAATCCAACTATTTCTTTCACCTCTTCATATACATTTTCCTCATTGTGACATACCTCTTGGGTAGATGACAACAGTCAACTGAATGTCCCAGTTTCCTTACTTTGTATGTGGAAAAATTTCTTTATTGGATGCACTGCTATCATTTTTTCTTAACAAAGATGTAGCCACTCAAGAAGCAGAAGGAGAAACATTCTAAGGAGCAGAAACACCTCTAATGGGAAAGACAGACATCTCTTCACCCCAGTCATTTGCCAAATATTTGACACATTTTAACAGGTTTAGAATATGCCTGCTTTTTTTTATGAATGAAGAAGTGCACTATGCAATACAATATTTCACGAAAACCAAGGAAAATCTAACAATTCATTTTAAGACCACGCCTGTGATTTTAAGAAAAAGGAACCTTTTAAAAACACAATGGTGAAGTAGCCTATATTAAAATAAATCTTGCAAAAGCTGCAGCTAAATCAAGATGTAATAGACTAAATTATTCAGAGTAACTTGCCAAGTATACTTAATGCAAGACACAGGTCATAAAACAGACTCAGAGAGACTTTTACATTTCATTACAATAAGGCTGAAATCCCTACAAATACACAGTGCAGAAAATGGGTTTTATATGAGTATTTTCCAATAGTGACTTCTACCTGGGAAAAAGAAAGCACGCAGCTATTTAGAGTTCCAAAAATACCTTATCTCCTGGTCTTAATTTAGCAAAGCCAGTGAAGTATTTAATACCAAGTTTGTGAGAAAAATCTACCCGATGGTTTAGGTTCTTCAGGAACACCTCTTTCTTGGCTGCATGCTCTCTCTGATCCACATGTCAGGCAGGTTCATGAGACCAGGTAAGAATTTTATTGACACCAACTTTTAAGATGGTTACATGGAAAAGACAATAGGGACAGACCAGGTCTTTGAAATATCCTGTTAAACCACAGCAAAGAGTAGGACAGAACTGGCTGTTATCCTCCACAGGAAAGTTTTTGTCAGCATTCATTTTGACAACCAGTAATTTAGAAAACCTCTCTCCACAAAATACCAGCTGGACACCTCAATCCAGCCAGCGCTGATTAGTTTACTGCAGACATCACTGCTGGAACTATTGACTTTTCATTTTCAGCTTATGTACCTGTAGCAACAACAGCAGTGGGGACAAGCCAAAGGCCATGGTGTGACAAACCTCTGGAGGAAGTGGTGGGAACACTCCACCTCTTAATGTTCCCAAATCAAGAACAGATGCCCGTCTGGGAAATCTGCTGTAGGTAAACTGAAGCTATTGGCTTCAATAGAGAAGTAATTGGGTGAATTGTGACAATGAGTGACATACTCTGATGACATGATCTATGACCCAATTGGTCTTAAATCTACGTTAACCATATTAAGCAAATTATGTTATTAACACAATTAATTAATTATGAGTAATTTTAAAAGTCCAGAAGAAACCAGCCACAGCTGCGAACTCAAAATTCACTCCACAGTAGAAACTGTAGAAATACAAAAGAAATAGTATTTCTATTCCTACTGGCATTCTTATAGTTCTCGTATCACATGGACATGAACATCGTTGCCTTGCAAAAAAATTGTGGACAGTTTGCTCAGCTAAGAGGGCCAGAGTGCTCATGCTCTTTGGTTCTAGTCAAAAGGGAAAAAAAAGTTTAATATCAATCCAGGCAAGAAAAATATTTATGCAGTGTTGAGCGGATATTGATACATTATTATGAGTGAGAAATTAAAATGAATTTAGCAAAATGTATTTCTATATTCAGAACGATCAGGCTCTTTGGAGATTTTCTCTCAGTCACATATAATCTCTAGGTGATTTTTAAAGAACAGCATAAATCGGCTCCACTCCTCTCTGCCACGCTGGAGTGGAGCAGCCTGAAGAACCAGCCCTCCTCTGTTTGAGAGGTAAAGTTATATTTGATGGGCATATCTTTGCTTTTTAATGTCTTTTTACAGCTGTCATTAGAAACTTCAACCCTCTTTCTCACATGATATGAAATGTTTTCAAGTCCTAAAGATTTGAACTCAAAGACCCAGAGCAGCATTAGGACTTGCAACTTGTTTTGTTGAACTATGCTCTCCCTGTAACTTTGGGCTTGAGCTTTTGTGATTAAAACTGCCTTTTATTTCAAACACATGAAATAACTGTAGAGAAATAAATTGGGAATACAGAAGAGAAACTCAGAGGAGCCAATTTTTATTATTTTGAAAATGTAGAGGGTTTAGAGAAAAAAGCACACCTGTCCTCAGTACAACAATTAGCAGGCTTCTGAGGAAAGTTCTTCACAGTTAATGCTTTAACCTGGAAAACAAGTAACTTCAAGCTATGTTCTTCTGGTGATAACAGTGATAACATATGCTACTCCCTGCCTATAGCTAAAAATAACTGAAGCATTCAGTGGAGCAGGTATTAGAAGCCAGGTCTCCCCCTTCTAACCAACAGGTAAAATACCTTCCTTACTACACTGTAAAGTTAGATTAATACTTGTGCTTATACCTATTTACTACTGCATAATGAAGCAATGTGAAATGGAACAATAGCCGCACAAGAGGCTTAATGCTTCTCAACCAAACCAAAATGCTAAAGCATTCTTCAAGGTGGTACAAGTTTGTAGGTCCTGAGCCAGAGAGAAGAACTTAACCTGAGTGTCACATCCAGAATGGAAGTGGGATACTGGATGAAAAAAGCTACCTCTAGGGGTTATTTTAACAACCTATACCTGGTAAGAAAGTAAGGTTTGTACAGTGCACCTGAAGAGAGGGTTCAAATGTGCAGCCCTTTGTGAAGGACGGCATTTTCCCACGCACAAAAACTAGGCAGATCATAAACCACAAATCCCTCTTTAGCATGTCCAACTCCCCAGGCTACCAAACCAGGCATGCTGGCTTCTGCATCTCTGATTGTGAGCACACAGCCCTCTAATGTAAAGAGTATCTCACTTGACCAAAGTTAGGCACTGCAATCTGGAGTTGCAGTGCCTAACTCTATAGTAACTTGAGTCCTTAAAAGACTTGCCATGATAAAAATCGAAGGTATTTTAGGAAACACATTCTCTGCTATTGGCTTAACTATCCAACCATCTTTGGTCTTCTCCCTTCAGAGACACCAACCAAAATAACTATAAGCAGTACCTGCTGGTTCTCTCCTATTGCTGCAGCTGTGAAAATAAAGCACTAGAAATACCAGTCTTCCATTTGCATTCCTGACACATCTCACTTGCACAGTCCACAAAATGCATTTATTAACACACCAACAAAACAGCCGAAGGAGGCTTTCTTCAAACCTTCCACTCCTTTCTGAGCACAGGGGGAGTCCTCCAAACATTTCACTGATTTATCAAAGAAAAGGCCCACTCTCTACCAGGAGAGACATATTCTACTGCATTTTCTTGCTACTGCTTGGGGTGTTGGATAAACAAGTGTACAATAAAACCAGCATAAAAGCAGAAGGACAAAATATTTAAGAGCAAAATGTCACCAGAACTAAGAATGAGACGGTAAACAGAAACCAAAATAACCAAACTCCAGGGGGCTAAGGAGACACACAGCCGTTTTTCAAAAGAGAAGTCAAGCTGGTAAGACAGATAGCACTGAAATAAAACACCCAAGTGGTGAGACCTCACATCTGAGACTGGCCAAAACAAACACTTCAAGAGTCACATTTAGATGAGGAGCAGGGAGTACTCATAAGGCCATGACCTTCTTTTGCTTCAAGGTTCTTGAACACTTACTATATATACCACAACTATTCATGATTTAAAACAAACTCATTCAGGCAATTTTTGACAGGATTACTTGTGACATGTCTGAGAAAAATGCATTACTTTAGACAGTCTAAGGAAATGAACCTAGCAGATTCAGTGTATCACACTACAAAATTTCATCTACTTTATGAAAGACACATGGAGGGGAAAAAAAAAAATCCATTTCTTTGAACTTGCTTAGGTAACTACAAAATCTCAAGTATGTCTGCAACGCTCTCTAGACCAACAAAGTACTTAGAGAGTGTTTGGCAACAGGGACTTCTCTGTCTTCTATTTCTTCTACTCTTTTGCTCTGAGTGGTTTCATTTTTTTCCTGTTCTTTAACCCATTTCTTAATCAGTTAAGACTATACAGTACTTGAAGTTAGATCGAGGTTCCAAACTTTTTTTTTTCATTTGTTGAAAATAACAGAATAACTTTTCCTAACTTTACTGTCTTCTCAACAATTAATTCTGTCAACTTCCTTGTTTGTTTCATCTGACCCATATATGGGGCCTTGTCATTAATATAAACAATAGCACATGTGAATTACAGTATAAAATATGAATAGTTATCTATTATGAAATTAATTTCATGTCTAAAAGTCTCGATCCCCTCTGATATCTGCTATACACGCTGGAGAGTCAAAACAGAAATGGGTGTCTTTCCCAACTACATCATTTGATATGAAAGGCTTTTGATGTTCAGGTTCGCCCAGATTATAGATACTTGAGGAAAGCCTAATATACTAGAGCTTTCTTTTCCAGATGTTGCAAGCAGTGATAGCATTCTAAACAGAGAAGATATCCTGCCTGACAAAAGAAGTGCTCCTTATTATTTGTTAACTCCTACAAGGAAGAGCAGTAATACTAACTCTAGCATGTAGAAAGTCATCTCAGCTTGGGGTCAAAACAGATCATGTTTCTCTTCCTTAAATCTTGTAGTGTGGCATGTCTTTTGGTTCCAGAAAAGTTACATAAAGAGCAGGTAAAAATTAAATTTAGATTTTTTCGAAATTCTTGGTGACATCTGAAATTGCCACATACCTTATTGCTACCAATACTAAATGTATTAATCTTGCTTAAGACTTACAATGTAGATATTTAGGGTATGTTCTGATTCAGCTATCTTCCAAAATTCCTGGGTCTTCATAAAATAGAGCATGTGATTATCTAACAGAGCCCTATATTGAATTCATGATTAATATAGATGTTCCTTAGGGTTTTAAAAGACTTGTTATGACAGTATTTTACCTTCTCTTCTTGTAGTAATAACTGGTGATAACTTGAACTTAGAGTGCCTGCTACTATGGCAGTAACTTATTTGGATTATGATTTCAAAGACGTAAATATGCCTCGAGGCTTGGAAAGTAGATACAAGTTTAATAAATATGGCTATAAATATATGACTAAATAACGCAGCACACAGACTTTTACAGATCAGCTCTTCAAAGATTTTTAAAGTTCTTTCAAGGCAAAGACATCTATAAAGACAAAAAAAAAAAAAAAAGAAAAAAAAGCGCTGATTCTATGGGCCAGGAAGCTCTGCCAGAATTTCAAAAGAGCATTTCAATGGTTCAGCATGCTGGTGATTTCAGATTAGGAGTTTAAGAGAGTGGTCTGAACATTAAGAACACTTGGTCTGTACCCCAGTACATGCTATACTGAAGAGGATTAGGCTAGTTAACAAATAAAACACGATTAGTAGATTTAACAACATACTACAGGACTATATACAATTATTTTGGACTCTGATGTGACAACTTGCACACTTGGACTGTTATGGACGAAGAAATCTGAAGATTAAATCATAGCTCCAAGGTTTAAAATCAGTGGTTATTTTAACTATTTCCTATAGAAAATTCCCAAATTCATAAGGAAGATAAAACTCTGAACAAGATACAATACTGGAAGGAAAAGTGGAAAGAACTTCCTTATGCCAAGAAAACATCTGTTACTTTTCTTCGTGTATGTCATTATAGTCTGCATAAGTACCAGCATATGCTATACAAAATTTACCTGTTAAACCTTTTACATATATATCCAACAGGTAGCAGGTTTAAACATTTCTTTCAGTGAAAATGACCAAAAAAGTTTTGATCATACAGGAAAAGCAGTATCAATACGCATTTAATAGAAAAAAAAGTTAAAGAACTATTGAGACTTCCCTTCATCCAAAAGTTTCTTCACCAAACCTTGTACACACGCCATGAAGCAGAACCAAACCTTTTTGTAATATGCTCTCAGGCAGCAAATGCCCGCAGCTGCAGATATGCTGCTGGTGACCAGCCATGGTGGCAGCAGAGGCACACTTTCTTGTGAGAAATTCATAACACAACTTTACTCCATCACAAAGCACTGAGATTTCAGCACACTGAAGGAATATGCTCTGTCTTGGCAGTGAATCGGCCCATGTGCACCAGTCTGACACATTCAGAATATGTCAGAATTCATGTGTATGTACACTATGACTGCGTTTTGCATTTTCCAGTGGATTTAGCCCTTCAGATTACCTTTAAAACAAATTACCCCGATGCTGATAAAGTTTCCAGGTATTTAAAATGACTGCTTAGGCTCACTTTTGCCGGCTTTTTAGCTTACTGCCTTTCTTACTACCCTTGAGTCCATCTCACACTGGACATACAAAGCAAGGACTTCCTGTTGTCTGTAATATATAAGAAGAGAAGACGACAAGTAACTGGTAGTTCTTATTTGCCAAGGGGTCTAAGACATCTAAAGGATTAAATTAACTTCAAAACTTACTCATTGCTTAGTCACAAAAACCTTGCTTAATCTAGCATGCATTTGAACTCCTTTCAGCCCCAGCACTCCACACAAACAAACCCTCCCACGGCCAGTTTGGCCGGTGCCGAACCACGCAACATCTAACTCCCCTCTGAGCCCTCTTCAGCTGTTGGCGTGTAGGGGCCAGTCTTGATGGCACGGCCACACCAGGGCAATAAGTAAGCTCACTCAGGCCATGGAGAAGCAGTTTCAAATCCCTGATTAGTTTTGAGAGAGTTCAAACACCCTCATCTGTAATAGCACGCCAATGGTGAGGCAGCTCGGTGATCTGAAGCCGGCCTGTTCTCAACCCACGCTAGCAGAGCTGCTCCAGCTTACATGGAATGCTCGGATGCAGTCATCGGGGCAGTCTCTATCTTATGAGCTCAGGTCACCCCCCTAAAACCAGCCAAATCTGAGTTACAAACTCATGGTTCTGTGACTACTGAAATAGTCATTTGAGTAAAACTGAGACCTCTTCTTGCTCTTGTCCTTTGACATTGCAAGCATTCCCACTCTTCTCCCTGTTATCTTAAATCCTGCAGATAGAGGCTTTCTAGTGGGAGTGACAGATTTTCTTCTTACTGTTCCCCGCTGCTTTGTTTATCATCTAATGTCTTGTCATGTAAGTTGGGTGCAGCTCCACAGAAAGTAGTAGAGTAGTTCTGAAATACAGTCCACAAGGGACTGGAATCAGGCTTTTTTTCTGTTAGTATTTCTCTGGCTTCATCTTTTCAAGCCTAAATCAAATATTCTCAGATCATTTTCACAGAGTACCTTAATTTCTAGCAGTATGAAAACAATTGCATGCTACCAGCCCTTTGAGG
The DNA here is from genome assembly GCA_013399435.1 of Arenaria interpres. Lineage (NCBI taxonomy): Eukaryota > Metazoa > Chordata > Aves > Charadriiformes > Scolopacidae > Arenaria > Arenaria interpres. Next base: position 284,339 of record VXAK01010744.1, read on the forward strand.
AGATGAAAAATTCACCATCAAATGTGTCCTTGCTCATACTTTTAATAAAATATTTTTAAACACTTTCATTGTTATTATTAGTAACAGCCATTTGTAATGTGATTCTAATCATTGATCAGGACCCCGCTGTGCACGGCACAGCTATGCCAAGCATCCCGGTACCAAAGAGTTCATCATTTAAATATGAGATGAGAAACCGCACGTCAATACAGAGAAAGCACAAGAAAAGAATAAAAGATTTATCTTCTGCAATTATGTAAGTGGTGGTTTAGGAAAGGAGAAGAAAGCTTGCAAGGAGCAGTGAGAAATAATTGCACGCAAGCAAAGAACAAGCACTGAATGTACAATCTGTGGTTTTACAGATTACCTTCTATAACATGTCATCGTGACAATGAGAGAAAAGTCAGCACTATATCAAGGTATAGTCAACCATCATGCTAAAACACCCAGGACATCAGAGCAGGCTTGCAGAGCTAAATGTGTTAGAAAAAGCAACATCTTTCAGCTGGCCTCAGTGAACATCAACATGTAAGGAATAAACAGCGCCTGAGCTCTTGTGAAGCATCCTTTATAGGCATACTTGAGGAACAAATGCATAAAAGTACGAAGCACTGTTCCATTTTCACATTCATTAATGCCAAAACTAGAGCTTTCCAGTGACCTTGCTCTGCTCATGGCTGTGACTAATGGAGCTACCACAGCCTAATGCTCCCACCGCTCATGGCTCACTTCTCCCATGCTAGTGTACACACAGATCATTTGAGGGAAAAAAGCCCACATCCACATCTAAGCTCCACTACTCCCCTCTTCCCATTCCTTCTCCTAATACAAAAGGTCATTCTAGTTTGAGTGTGGAAAAGGCAGTCCCAGAAACAGGTCCTAACACCTACTACATGCAATGAGATGGCTGAGCACAAAGTTGATTCCAGACTTCACTAGTGAACTGCTTCATGAGCATTAGTAAGTCAATGCACTGCCCCTGCACTCTAAACTGACAGCAATATGGCCTCGCTATAATTGGGTTTGAAAAAACAAGGGATAGCAGTAAAGAGAAATAATTTGGACTCTTTAGCCAAAAGAAGGTAAGACTGCAGGAAAAAATCCTAACAGCCTTTACAAAGATACTCCGTGGCCTCCTAATCTTATGGTCTAACAGCCCTCACAGTTTTATTTCTCCTCCACTGTCTAATACAACTTTCACTTGCTGGAATTTAAACCCAAACTTCTTATCTGCTATATCAAGAACATGAAGAAATTATTCCCTTCCTCTTCGCATGATGGCACTCACTAACTTTTATCACTGGCTGTAGAAATTATATCATAATATTGCATTTTGGATTTTGGAATGCATTTTAGAGTTTCACTTAAAGTAGACTAGCAGCATGGAAGACATTTTATACATCAAATAACCCACAGTTGCCAAGGGTGGAATTCATCACCATTTGAGGGAAGTACCCCAGTCTTCCTTTATAGTCAATGAAGCCTTGGCCATGATCCACCTAATTTTCAAGTTGAAGTCTAAAACGAGTTGTAAAAAGCCTAGTTTCTCTTCATTAACTATTTGGTGAGCATGAAATGACTGTGTCAATTATGGATACATATATAAGAAACACAGATTCATGGAATAATTTCCTTTGCAAGGGAGCTTCAGAGGTTATCTAGTCCAGCTTCTTGCTCAAAGCAGGTAACCAGGTCAGGTCACTCAGAGCTGTGTCCAGTCAAGTCCTGATACCTCCAAGGACAGATATTCCATAACCTCTCTGGGCAACCTGTTTCAATATTTGACCATCCTCACAGTGAAAAATGTTTTCTGGTATCTAACCAGAATTTCCTGTTTTCCAACTTACGTCCAATATAGGTGTCTAAAATCAGCAGAGATCTGCCCCCCTACTGCAATTAACAGGCTACTCTATTACAACATTATGTTTGTGCTTGCTTTATTTGAAGGTCTTTGCAACATGCAAAGACTTTTCAAACCTGTGTTATTGCAAGGTGTGTTCCAAGTATTAGCAAGACAGGGAGTTAGGAAAGCTCTAAAAGCTCCACCACAGTCAGTATTTCTGGAAAAGGGAAGTAATGAGAACCCTCCTCTCAGATGCCAAGTACAGAAGTTAAGAAACTCCTCTATGACAATCAGGTTTTGGTCCTCTCTTGAAAAACTAAGAACAAAGAAATGTAAACAAAATCAATTACAAAGACTAGTGTTCATTTGGAGGAGGTTCATCAATAGCTGGACAGGCTAAGTAAAGGGAAATCAGAGTTGTTATTGTGATAACTAAAGAAAATATAAGAAATGAGAGCCTGCGAAATGACAGCTGCCCAGCAACTGCTGGGTAAAATCTATGCATTAATAAGAGACAAAGCTCATCTGCCTACTTATAATTCAGGAAAGATCACTGCGTTGTTATCAATATAGCAGAATTTGAATAAGAAATTTTGGTGGAGACCATCATTTGCACTTCCTGTTTGGTTAGAAGGGCATTGTAACAGCTGTTTTTCTCACCAAAAGCAGCTGGCTGGTGATATTATTTTTCAATTAATGATACTACACTATGAATAGTTTACTGCATGTAGACATGAAAACAATGACAATTAGTGAAAGACATTAAGTGATGCAACAAAGTAGGTTTTGGTTTCCATTTAATTGGAGGGTAGGGAAAGTCAGAGATGCAATAAAGCCCTTCTGGACAAAGAGAAATTTGTATGCTGAAGGCTTTCAAAACAGTCCAAGGCAGACTGAGTGAACGGATCTAGAAAAAGACAGAATTAGGAAAAAGAGCGGGAAGATGCAAAAGACTTAAAGCAGTGTGTAAAAAATCTAAGGGGATTTTGATTTTTAAATAAGAATCCAATTTTGCACTGAATCCTTAAATGAACAGAGATTTGAGTTATTTAGAACTGAAATGCTGTCATTTTATCTCTTTACACTGTACACACATTAAGGCAAGCTGTGTAATTGTGCACTTAGTAGAACATTAAAGTAAAGCTTTTTTGTTTTACCTTCCAAATCACAATAGAAGAAGAGATGATATAAAAAGGAAAACAGCCTTATGCTAATGGAGAACACCTTGCTGCAGTGACACTTGTCTGGCCCAAACTGGTGAACTCCATTCAGTATTTTAACTTATATTAATGTTAGCTGTGGAAAACATAGCCTAATTTGGGTGTATAAGAGGCAAGATCTCTATTAATTAGTCTTAAAGCTCTGATGTTCTCCTTCATCGTAAAATGAAGACCAAATAAAATTGTTGCAACAACTCTACCTCTGCACACGCATTATTAAGTCTTGAACCACATCACTGAGTTACAGAATATTCCTAATTCTTCTCAGAAACAAATAAAATCACCAAACAAGAGGAAGTAAACAACCAATGGATATGAACCAGAAAAAAGATCTGCTTTGCACATACGTGACTTATAACCAATATGATAATTGATACTCTATGCTCTACACCTTGCTATAAATGAACATGTGTGTGAATGTCAGCTGGTGCAAACCAAACTCTCTGTTTAGAGCTCAGGTTTTCTCTCTTTCTTTCTTGCTCCACCCTGCCCTGCCTTGTGCTCCTTTTCCAGACAAGAAGCAGGTGAGCACATTTAAATCCTGTCCACGTACAGCAGGATGTCAAGAGTTCACATTCCAAGGACTCACACTCCATAATTCACACCTTGCAGAAACACAGGCTCTTTTTTCTTAAACATTATACAATAGACCTCTCTGTCTATGCTTTACAGCCTTCACACATTCATTGTTCCACTGGCTTGCCCTGGATCAGAAATTGATGAAATCTTCCTTGCAGTAAATTGAGGGACAGGGATATTGGAATCCTGGTATTTCTGTATCAGTCCCAATCTTCTTTGTTTTTACAAAAGCATATTCTTGTGGTTGGCGAAATGAGAATTAATTTCTCTGTCTGAACATTAATATCACCTCCCACTATCACACTCTCTACATCACTCACCTAAGACCTTGGAAACAGAAATGATAAAATTTCTCTCTTTTTTGTTTCAGCCTGTAGGAGTAATAGCCCGATTAGTAATTACCTGTGTAAGAATGAAAGAGGGTCCCAGCAAAGAGTGTGGGAGCATAAAACTGCTATAAGAGAGAAGTCAGGTCGTACACTTTGCATATTAGTTTCTAGCAGAATGAGTTCTCAGTGGACAGTTTTATATAGTATGAGAACGAGACGTGCAGAGAAGGGCAAGCTCTAGTCAAGTATCTACATCCCAACTGGGAGCCAGGCTAATCAGGAATTTTCAGCAAAAGATTTTTCCTCAGAATACACCAAATTGTTACTTTGTACTTGCTGTACATTTAACATTGTTAATGTCAGTGAAAAAAAAGGGAGGAAATGTTTGAACATCAGCCAAAAGCTGAGGGGATTCTTCGGTTATCAAAACCCTCCCGCCCCGCTCCATTTCCATTCCTCTCTTCTCTCTGCATTTAAAGGTTGTGGAGGGCCATCTCCTCCATCTAACACTGTGGTTCTTCTTCAAGTCAACTCCTGAGAGAGAAGTCTCTTTCCACCGAGAGTATTTCAGTATCCCTGGTGCTGGGCACCTGAAGCCAGACAACCACCAAAGGACATCTGTCCTTTGTGAAAAACACTTAGAGGATCAAGACAAGAACTGGGAAAAAATCTGAAGAATGGGTGACAGGTGAGCAGACTGCAGACACAGCAAGATCTAAGGCTTCTGACATACTTTGGAGTTGAGGTTGGACAAACACTGACCGGTTCTTATAGAGCCTCTGCCTGGGGAAGCCACTACATGGCTCCAGAGTTCTCTGGGAAAGTAGAGGAGAGAGCCACGGAAAGGAAACAACCCTCCACGTTATGCTTTATGCTATGTTTTTCTGTTAACGCTTCACAGCATTTCTACGCCAGCTGGGGAAGCGGTGCATTGGCTTTCTGTTCTGCCCACTGGAAAAGAATATGAAAGAAATGTCCAAAAAACCCAGAGAGAGGTATTGCAGATTGTAAAAAGCATTTGTATACAATATGGATAACATCAAAACTTCTTTCTCCCTGACATCTGCAAAGTGAAATATGAAAAAACACACAAAACTATCCTAGAAATGCACACGCTTTTTCTTTAGAACTTGAAAGGCCACATGATTCAAAAATTAATGTACAGAAATTCTAGCAGGATTTGTGTTTATTATAGTGTTCTTCACATGTCATTCTACTACAGTTTATTTGCTACTTGTTCTGCAAGTTCTAAGGAGTTTTGTTTTCTGGCCCATCTCTCAGTAACTACATGATGATCTGTAAAGGCACAGAAGATTCTGGCTACTGAAGAAAAGAGAACATAAACATATTTTAAATCATTTACAACTCCATCTTTGTTTCTGTCTCCTGATCTGGACACTTTCTATCAACTTCATTCAATTTACACTTTGATGTCTTGCTTTATCTAGTCATTATATTGAGTTTACATGGCAATTAACAAACTCAGGTTTTCTGGGATTTTTGAAAAGAGAAAGGATTTCTATTTCTTATTTCTATATGTTTTGTGATATATTCCTTACATGAGTGCAAAATTGCTTTCTTTTCCCCCTCTCAGCATGGTGAATATTCCATCTAATTTTCCCAAGTACATGTTACTGCAGATGCTATGTAGCTTCAAAAACATCAAAATATATGCCAGTAATACACTGAAATAAATACTCTCCTTTGTACTACATTCCAGAGAAATACTTGGTATAATCAGTGTCTTCCTTTTACACACCTTGCATATTTTTCCCATAGCATAGCTCAGAGAATCTTGCAAAGCAAAAACCACTGGAAAGTTCCCTAAACTGAAAATGAAAAATTATTACAAATATAGTAAAACATTCAAGGGTTCTTAGGAATATTTACAGAACACAGTGCATTTTACAGTCAGATTAAACTAACCATTACATAAATAGTTTTGACATTTATATTTGCAATAAGGTGATTCATACAATGTTTTAAAATGTTGGCAAGGATATAATCTTTCAAAAAAGTTATAGCTTGACTTACCGGGAAGTACAGAAGAAGCGATCCAAAAAGAATGGTTTCCAACAGCACCAGCCCTGAAGCCCTGATACTCTAGAAGACAAAAACCAATACAAAATATTGGAAAATTCCCTTCGTGTGCCAATTAGATAAAAGATTCTTTGCAGAAGGCACCTTCACTTTTGTCAGTATAAAGCTGCCACAGTAACGCTTATCAAAGCACAGTATTAAGCTGTCTGTCATGTTGGCATGCTCCACATTCTTTCACTCGCAGACCCATTACAATGGCTGTGTTTCACAAAATCCAATTTAAAAAATCATTCTTTCCTATGTTAAATACTATTCAAAACACATTACCTGGCTACATTTTCAAACTGCTAAAATTGCTCTCAAGTGTGAAAAGTTATGGATCATGGGAATTACAGATATGAATTTAACTGTAGAATTTCTTCTGTACTATTTACATTTCAAGAAGTCCTTCAAACATTTTGACTTATTTAATATTAATGACTTGGCTTCTACAATATGTATGAATAATCCACAATTTTACTAAATATAGAGTGTGCTGTTAGATCGAAAGCACCTTTATTTTTCCTGAAGTTTCATACAAATATGTTGATTCAGATATGAACTTGTCAGGATTGTAAAATATCATGCCATTTCCTCACTGATTCTAATGCAGTCCCTCCAGCATAGCTTTCTTACATTTTAAAAATTTAAAATATATATATAATTGTTTGCCTAATACAAAGTGAATTCCAACGAGTTTGATGGTTTACGTGTAGTGCATCTGCACCTTATCTTAAAGACAAAACCTCAACGCTGCTTCCTGGTTTCTTTAACCAGCTCTTTCCCCTGAGATATTATTTCATACACTGTTCTGGAAGAACACAGTGCTTTCCCAGCTGCAAGCAATGCAAGCAGATAGGACAGCAGAAGATGCTTTGCTGAATTTTTTTTTTAAAATCCCCTTCTTTTCAGTCATAAAATCCTCTTTTGGGCTGGAATCAATGGTTTGTGGTAATCTCTCTAACGGTTTTAGATGAGAAAAATTTACCTTTCAGAAGTAAGACATTCATTAAAAAAAGTTTCTGTCTGAATGGATTTACAAATTTCTGGTGTGCTGGTGTCCAGTTTCTGCTTGGAAAAGACTGGTGGAATTTTCTAGATAAAAATTCAGCTTTACAGTGAAACTATAATCTTACTCATATCTCCTATTTCAGAATTCATTTTTTTCAACTGGTCACTTCTACATCATCTAACGTACAGAACATAGCTTGAAAGACAGGAAGAAAATTTTCAGGAAGCCTTTTTAATCTGAGACAATTATGGAGCTACCTAATTTCTAGAAATGGTGAAATTTTGCAGCAAAGGTTGTCTAAAGCATATATAACAGCAGAGAAGTCATCAACATCCTGCAGAAATGTTCACCTCAAAAATTACCATGAGAAGTTACTTCCAATGGGTATTTACATCAAAGCTTTTGTTTTAAGGAAAACACTCCTATAATAGACCTGGGGCATTTTTGTGCTACTGATGCTATTCTAGTCACACTTAAAGCCTGGAGTGAGGATTATGAATTGTTTTCCACTGGTCTTAAGATGATAATAGTGGTTATTTGGTTCAACCACTGCAAGATTTTCCCAGGAAAATCTTGGCAGCACACCTTGTTTTCTTATTTTTTGGCCAGAATTTTTCATGTATTTGAGAATCATTATTATGGCTCCTCTTTTCTAGACTTTTCCAATCCTTTCACTTTTCCTTGTTGATCTTAACCTTAGACTTTCATATTAAAAGTTCCATATTAAGGATTGCAAACCTGTTCTGTTACCTCTCTCTAAAATTGCACCCTGAAACTGCAAAATTTTCCAGCAAAATTTTCATGGAACTGATACGCTTCCAAGAAATGTTTGGTAAAAAGCAAAGCAAAACAAACCACCAGCAAGTACCTAAAATACTGTAACTATCCTTCAGAATAGAATGTAATGCCTGTCTCAGCAATTGCTGAAACTTGAATATCAGCCCACAAGTGCAGCTTATATTTACACTGTGTTCCCACAATGCAAGGCATTTGTTTCAAGAACCCAAATTAATTTAATTTTTTTTTTTCTCTATTATTATGTTGGGTAGCGCATAAACACAATCCCAAATGCAAAAAGCTGGGAAAATGGTATGTGAAACACCAGTGTCAGGTTTTTTAGGCTCAAGTTATCCCATTGTTCAATGACATATCAAATTCAACTGAGTCAGTACTTCATATAATTTATTTCTGTTACTTGGATAGATGGGCAACCTCACCCACGAGTCTGCAATGTAAAGACGGTCCAGCACTCCTGTACTGCATTTCCCCGTATAGCAGCCCTGCTCTCACTTCCTATAGAAGGATGCTACAGAGAGACACTCACAAAGCATACATATATCAACAGTCAAAAAATTGCCCAAAACACATTGATTCTGTATTTGTGAGACACTCATTTGCTATAAGCACCCCTACAAAATAAAAAAAGACCTGGAGGGATGATAATATCTTTTATGGCAGCTGTAATAAAATTGTTTATCTACCCATATTTCTGTATTCAGATGGATTCAACTTTTTCGAAGGGTACTATAAAAATCAACCCATACAGACAACTTTCCAAGATTGCTTTCTGCAGATTGCTTTCTGTTCTGTTCTAACACCAAAAAGCTAGAAGCAAAAGTTTAGATGCCAGTTATGAAGTCATTAAATGGAATAATTCCAGGTTATTTTAATTAAGAAGTGACTAGACTTCCAATTATTTTATAGCTTAAACGTTCTAAGCTATGGATCACGCACACTGCTTTGACATGTATAATAGAAAGTGCAAATATTTTTACAAACTATAAATGGCAGTATAAGTTAGTTCACATTTCTAATGAACACATAAATTTAGCCTAAGCGAGATGTAAATCTTGTGTGCAGCAGATGAAAAAGAAAAGCTTAAAAAAGGTTAAAATCTGCCTCCGATAACACAGATTTCACACTTCGTGATATAAAGTTTCCAGCACCATAAGTTTTTAAGAAGCACTGTAAGACCATATCTACAAGATTCCTTACGTGGCCCTAACTCTGCCGTAGCTGGGAGCTCCACACGTTTTCATAGAGTATTTCTTCAAAACATCTTTGTAAGACCATGATACTTTACTCATTGGGAATTAATGCAGAGGGCTTGCCTTGCCCAACGCCATACAAGACACTGGCAGAGGTCAGTGAATTCACGTCTCTCATGATCGATCAATACTCACACCACTGAAGAAGCTTTTTCTTCTCATTTTGTACAACGCATCTGTATATGACAGAATGGCCAAGAAAGTTGCTGAACTGCGTATCATACAGGGAAGAAGGAAATGATCTAAAAAAGATGGTCTTCAAACAGCTTCTGTCTGAACATCCTTTTCTAAACAAGTCTCTCGCATTCTGATCAGTCTTTTCTCATCGAATTACAGAGGAATCAGTGGAATTTTTTCTGGGCAGCATAATCACAAGATAACTTCCATCAGGGGCAAAGTACTTCAGCATTTCCAGCTCCTCTTCCAAAACAATGAATTAACCCATGATTTTCTTCTCACTTGTGTTCTGGTAGGAACCATTCCCTGTGAATTCTGTCTAAGCGCTTCTGTTTCCTTCCCTAAAAGAAGTGCGGCTTACAGAGCAACACTGGAATTCAACATGTGCTTGAATCCAGGTTTTGACTGTGCTTTTTTCTCAGTCTTTGGTATCTGGAGAATAGGGGCTTTAACCCAACATTTACAGATACCACAGCTCTTCCCAACTGGATTCTTCAGCAAATGCAGTAGACTTTGTGGCAGAGATGAATACCATCCATGACAATGAAGAGAAGGCCAAAACTTCAAATAAGAAATAGTATGATCAAAGAACTCTTTTTGTGTAAGTGCAGAGAAAAGAAAAAAATGGGATGGAAATGGAAGCATCAGAATTCTTCCAAACTACATTTTTGAAACTCTAATTTTTGAAACGTCTAATTGTTAATTTTCTCAATTGCAAAGAAAAGGAGATATTTTTATAACAAAAAAGTAACATGAAAGCTTTTGGTTTAGAAAAATCACATACATTGATTTAAAATATATATATATATATGACTTTTTTCTTCCAACAACCCCCATTATAGCCCAAGAGATAAGGTCCAGGAAGAAAAGTCTTCATCCAGCACTGAGGCTTTAATAACAGGAAATAGCTGGAGGGGAAAACCAAATCTAAACCAGGACTTTAAAAAATTAATTTATTAAAGATATTCTATGTTTGATTGATGGAATTTCCACCAGTCTCTGAGCACCTGTTTTTCCACCAGAAGTTGAATCCTTCACTGCACAGACTTTGCAAATACAGGCCCCTAAGGCACGGCTGTGGGCAGCATCAGAATTGCTCGACTTTATGGGAATCTGCAACACCCGCAGCAGTGAATATGCCCACATGCCTCAGGAAAAAAGCCTTTGCTCTTTTAAGAAAACAAGTGAAAGAATGGAAACAAGTGAAAACCCAAAGCCTCCACCAACTGGCGCCCACCTATACCGTCTGCACAATTAAAATTCTCCAATGGAATCAAAGAAATCAGGGCATTTTAGGATATAGCCCTGAAATTCCATGCAGTGGGATTTTCTTCCACTTGCATGTAACATTTGCTCAATTTATTTTTCTCTTCCTTAACAGCTGTTCAGTTTTTTTGCATCTGCCTTGCTTGTTGGCATTTATTTTGTTTTTTGCTTATTTATTTCTCTTGCTGTTCATCTCGTGTACAGTTTGTTTATTGCTGCTTCGTCTGTGTGCTCATTTCCCTTTCGGGGTTTTATTTCTATGTTTACTTATTTGTGTCAGTAAAACTGTCCTTTCTGGTTTTTCCTGTCTCACTTCATGGTTACATATTGCTGACACCTACGTGATACTGCAATTTATTTTGCTTCTAGCTTCACACTCACTTTCAGACTTAGCTTAGCTACCTCTACCATACATTTTCCACATCCTCTAGGTTTCTTTGCTTTTCAATTACTGAGATCTTGGTTGAGATAATTAATAATAATTATTGATATTAATAACAATAAATAATAATAATTATCATTGATAAGCCAAAGGAGGAAAAATAACGATCGAACTAGGCATTAGCTTCAATCCAGCTTCCATCCAGAAATACTGGACTCAAACCAAAAGAAAACAATTAAAATAGTATGTCATGTACCACATTAAAGTTCAAGACCAGGCATGTACTGGTGTTTACCATCTTCCTCATCCTGAGCCAGAGTAGCTACCATCCTTCAGTTCTGCAGTGACCAATAAAGTCCACTAAGACAATTCCACCAAATCTGATGCAAGTTGTCAGCCATGAGAGAAAATCAAGTGAACTGCAATCAGGTGTTTCATAGGAAGCTATCAAAAGGGCCAGCTAGCAAAATACAATATACATTTAGGTACATGGTAGCAAATGCAAATAATGGAGCAGCGTGAGGACACAGGACGTACAGGTCCCTGTTTGGTTGGCTGGATAACTTCTGAATCACTGGGTATGTAATGTTACATCTACACAGAAAAATCAGGATGCTAGAGCAGTAAAATGCCTTCCATCTGCATAGAATGTACTTTGAGAGGCGTTTATGGAAAAAGTGAGTTCAGGTAGACTAGTGTGCCTTAGGCAGCAGACAGGACTCATAGCTGAGCACACACCCTCATGTTATACAGCCACTACAGACTGGACTGGCACTCCAAATCACGGAGGAAGACAGTAGAAATATTCACAGCAACTCCTCCTCTTAGCTGGGATGTAACCACTAACAGTCGTGAGATGCTACTGACTGCTCTGCATTTCACAGAATCACAGAATCTTCATGGTTGGCAGGGACCTTTGACATCATTGAGTCCAACCACAACCAAACCAAAACAACAACAAAATAACCACACACACAAACAGACACAACCCAACAATCTCGGGAACCAGAGTATGCCCTAAGGCCCTACACATTTCTTAAATACCTCCAGGGATGGCGACTCCACCACCTCCCTGGGCAGGCTGTTCCAGTGCCTGACCACCCTCTCAGGAAAGTAATTCTTCCTAATATCTAATCTAAACCTCCCCTGCCCCAACTTCAGACCATTTCCTCTGCTCCTGTCATTATTCCCTTGGGAGAAGAGGCCAACCCCCACCTCTCTCCAACCTCCTTCCAGGGAGTTGTGGAGGGCAATGAGGTCCACCCTCAGCTTCCTCTGCTCCAAAATAAACATGCCCAGGTGACTAATTCAAAGCTAAATTAAAACTATTCACAACATCAGGAAATACTCACGGTCACAACTGGCTCAGAGGCCGGTTATCACCTCCGTGTGAGATTCAGGATTTGATTGCAACTCTGCAGCCGGGTATAGGATCAGAGTCATGGCACATGACATCAAGCTACATGATGCAGCATGTTCAGTATAAAAACAAGTTCAGAAGCAGCTACATGGAAATTGCCTTTGTAGACTTCCCCTTGGAAGACTTGTCCCTTGTTACTTCCATCACTTGCCATTACAAAGGAGAGTTTGGATCTGTCTTCACAACCACCCTTCAAGTAAGCTGCTACTACATTGCCCCTTGGCATCCTCTTTGCCATCCTATCCAAGTTTAGCTCCCTCAAGCTCTAACAGTAGGTTGTATGCTCTAGTCCTCACTAGTAGTTATCCACTGGACTCTCCCCAGTTTCTCTAAACTCTTCTTGAACCATGGAGCTCAAAACTGGACCCAGCATTTCATGAGCAGCCTCACTGGCACTGAGTAGAGAGAAGTAACAGCTTTCTTTTGTCTTCTCACCATTTTCCTGTTGGTTTTCTTGGATTGGGGTGAGAGCTCACTGTTAGCTCATATTCAGCCTGATTCCACTGGAGCTTCCTGGTCTTCTTCAGCCAGACTGCTAGTCAGGACATTTGATTAATGAAAAGATCAGGATAAGAGAAAGACTTAGACATACAACATATGCTTTTGTTAAGATGATGCTATCAAGGCAAGCTGTTTTCATAGTGCTTCCTCATCCATCTCCTTCTAAGACTCTGTTTCAGCCACAGTTTTTTATCTAATCTGACTACTGGTTCCAGTTTTGGATCTGAGGGAGCTGCAACTGCACATGTCTGGAGCATAAAAATGGAATGTAATTCTCTATTCGTGGTATTACCTTCAGCTACTTCATCAAGAAATTGATGAAAACAAGAGGGCAGCTCCTGGAGAAAAACTGAAATGGTGACTACAAGAGCTGAGGAGTAATCACGCATAGTCCAACTCTCAGATGCCATTGGAGAAGAACAGGTGAAGTCAGATCACGTTCATGTCACAACACTTCAAAACCAGGATTTCAGTGTTATTGCACTGTTTGGTTTGCTCCTGAGGCTTTTTCCATGGTAGGAAGGAACCATTCATCAGCTCCATGCATGCTATTGCCAGTCCACCTCTCAATTTAGAGATTTACTGTAGATTGATTGCATGGGAAACCAATGAGGTCGTGCGGAGTTCCTAGGTAGCACAGACCCCATCTTACCTTCTGTTTCCCCCTACCAATTGCCTTAGTGGAGGACATGTACTTGACTAAGCATGCAAAAAATGTTGTTTGTGAAGGGCTGCTTTATGCCTTGGGATTTTCTCAGTCTTCAGTCTATCCATACTATCTAGATCACATTATTAGCTTTTGAGATAAACAGTCATTCCTCATCCCTGCGTCTCAGAAAGTAACACCATTTTTGTGGCAAATCACATTAGGAAAGGAAAGACATATGTGCCTCTTGGGCACTGCTAAAGGGTCATAAATAAATGCTTAACAATTATTTGCATGAGGGAAGTTAAAAAAAATGTAGTCGGCCAAGTTGCATCAAGTGTAACAAAACAAAAAGCTAAAATGATGGATAAACAAGCATAGAAGATATTGCATTTCAATTCTCTGTGGTCCTAAGCAATCCAGGAAATAAAGCAGCATTAATTAGCATTGAATTTCTGAACGTCATCAGACAAAGTCAGTGATGTGAGTGTCAAAGTACTTTCAGAGAGGAGAAAAAAGAAGAAATGAAAAGCCAAAATAAAATTAAAGTAATTCTATATCTGCTACATTGTGCATCACTGAATCGACATAACTGTAGACTTTTGGTGTCAGTCCAGGAAGTCTCAGATTTCTCCAGGGCCACATGTCACTGTGCATTATATGAGCATGGTGCCATGGAAACCTAGTGAGGGGAAAAGGTTGGCATATTTTGATTTTTTTTCACTTTTGTTGAACAGTTCTGCCACTTTTACAATATAAAGAATGACAAAGTGGGGTTGTGATTTAAAGAAAATTTCCTTTTGCAAAGGTGGCTTACTACCAGAATGTGAGCTTGCCTTACACATAAACAAGGCCTACAAGAAATTATTAGACAAAAGTGAAGACAGATTTAGTTTTTTATCTCAACTTTGAATACAACATATTCATACTTATTAAAGTGTAAAAGATATCTACCACTCAATGTACAGTTAGAAGGCACACATGGATACAAGACAGAGTGGCACGGAACCAAGCAAACAGAGAACAGGTTTGCTCTGCTGTGCTAAGCTGATGTATTTAAAGTGACCAGATAAACTACCATGCAAAACTGTCTCAAAACAAGTGAAACAGAAAGCTTAGCTAAAGGTACATGCGATGGTGGTGCGCTTGCTCTCCAGTGCTCCCAGGAGCAGCTCTGGTGTGACCCTCATGGGACAGGTCTGGCAGATCCATTCTACTCTACACGTGAGGACACAGATGTGATGAGAAGTTATTGGATTGTATTCCCAAATCTGTCTCTTATCTGAAAACCCTTCCTGTTTCAAATTCTAGTTTCCTGGTACAGGTGGTTCTTCTATCAAATGACAGAAGGGAGAGGAGATATTGTCAAGTTGAAAATATTTGGTCCGAAGTAGAGCTGGTTGAAATGTTTTACTACCAGTTCCTTTTCTTACTAAAATATGCCTTCCCAGTAAACAATTTTTTTTCAGTATGACTATATTTTTGCCTTGATTTCCATACACTGTTTTTCTAAAGTCCATTGAACCTTTTTCCTGCTTCTTATCCCATGTAACTTTTCCCAATTACAGACACATTGTTATCTTTTTCAGTGAAGAAGCTGTGTGGAAAAACTAAAGTGCTAATTTTCAGAAATTTGATTTCACTTTAAATTTACCTTTAAGAAACAGAATATAGAGATCTTTCTTTCTGATCCTGAGGTTGAGCTACAGCAAGCAAGATGTCTGGCTCCTCTGTTAAGAGACAGAAGTTGGACCTGCCAGTTCCCAGACAGCCACCAACATTAAAAAGAGCAGAAATAAAAGTGGAGCTGCATTTCATTGTGACGGTTACCTTAATACTATTCACACCTGGACAAGGACTACTAGGGACTAAAGAATGAGCACAGAAGCAACTGGAAGGAGTCCCCTGAAGCCTCAGTTAGGTAGCCTGGAGTGGTGCTGTGATCACTTTTTTATTTTTGTGATAATATATTCAGGGACTGACTAGGACTGCTACTCAGGAAGAAGGAAATTTCAAATGTCATAAACAGACTCTGCTTCCATTTTCTTATTACTGGTTGACGTACAAAATTCAACCAGCTCATTCCCAGCTAACTGCAGGAAACACTCTTCACTACAAGGGATAAAGGGCTGTACCTCTTTTGAAATTTT
This sequence comes from Arenaria interpres, assembly GCA_013399435.1. Lineage (NCBI taxonomy): Eukaryota > Metazoa > Chordata > Aves > Charadriiformes > Scolopacidae > Arenaria > Arenaria interpres. The sequence continues at coordinate 299,991 of VXAK01010744.1, forward strand.
TTTGTGAAATAGTCGAGATGAAATTCAATGTCCTGTTCAACCTCTTACCACACTGACAAATACTTTTAATGATAATTGTTCTATTTGAATAACAGGCTCCTAATAGAATATGGATTGCAAATACAGTAAATTTCATAGCAAAGGCCAATTTTCCAAAGATAGGGCTACAGTTATGTGCTGCCACTTAAGCAATATTGCCAAATGATCAGAATTTTCTGGCATTTGCTGGTTTTGTGCAGTATTCCTGAACCAAATAAATATAATCCTCATGTTTTTCCATTTCTACTAAAGAATACTTACAGAAAGGTCAATTTTTTTTTCTATTACAAGTCATAGCTGAGCTCAAATAGAATGCAATTATTAAATTTACTTTTTACTTGGAAAAAAATCAGGAAAAGCAAAGGTCAAGCAGCCATCAATCATAAATCAATTTCACTAAAAGCGCACAAGATGTCAGGGATCCAAGAAATCCCAAAATACTTTATTTTCCAATTCACATGATCCTTGATCCTTGCTGTTACACAAGAAGCTCGTTACAATGTATCATGATGAAGACAAGGTGTCCTGCATTATGAAACATGGGTTCTGTTGCATATAAGTTGCACTACACCACCTACAAGACAGATATACTTGAAAAAACAGTATTTGTTGGTGAAGAACCCACATAGTGAAAATAGTTAATGTCACATGGACACCTTTTCTTGTAAGAATTGGGATTCCTTCCTTGGGGACATGCTGCTTAGATCAAGATACCTGGTTCTCACCAAACAGTGACGAACACGTAGACGAAGGAAAATCAGTAATGAGGGAAATAATGCCTAAGTTCAGTTTCAGTCTATTCACATCCTTATGGCTAATTTAAAAGCTGAATATGTAAAATGATGATCATCAAAATTCTAGATCACTTAAAGGGCCTGTTTCATTAGGTTATATGCAAAGAAAGGAAGATGCAAAGGCATTATGGTCTTCAATAATAAGCTGAAAGTTGTTTAATCAGCAAGAGATCAAACAGAATATACAAAAAATCTGATGGAATACAAACCCAAATTTCACAAGCAGGAGGTGGGGCTGAGTTAGCACATTCCCCTGATTTAGTTTATAAATAGCTTCAGAACACCTGAACTGAATTTCACGTTTTTTATTCAACATGGCATCACCTATTACAGAAGATAATACCACAGCTCACTAAAACGGTCTCTATAAATTGTAGTTCAATCATGTAGAAAGAAATAGTTTATGGTAAATTACAGGAGAAAAAAACCTGACTGCAAAGCTCAAGATTCGTAATATCTCAGAGGAAACAAACTGAGAATGATGTAAGAAGAGAAGGGTTAGAATAAATCTGATAAAGATGATAAAAACTCATTATTCACATGACTGAGAAGGCAAATGAACTATAGATTAAGATCAAATTTCAAATCAAGCAAAACCTCCTAATTCTGAATATTTTAAATCCAACTAAAGTTTATTTTACTCACTTTTATTTTACAAGAGCCAAGTGGCTAAACTGCTCCAAACTAACAGCTTATGATTGGATCTGATAAATGCTGATCCCCCAAACGGTGAGATTTTTCAGCTCTTCAGAATTTATTACGCTAAGTAATGTCTCATTAAGTTTAGATCATGGATTGTAATGGAAATAAAAGCACATTTGCCTCTGAAGGAAATATTGCTATGTATAACTTAATTATTCTTCCTACCACCGTATTGCTGAAAGCCCCAGGTCAGCCTCAAGTTATTGCAGACCCTGCAGAAGGAGAAAGGAAAAACAACTGTCCTCCCTCCACAAAGGTAAGAGTTTAAGATAAGGGACAAGAGGTGGATAAGGACAGATGGGAAGAACAACGGAACAACAAGGCAACATCACATCTTGTAACAAGCCATCAGCAGTCCCAGCCTATCAGCATCCCACCTGTAGTCACATCCTTTGTCAGCACTTGAATCTGAAGGCGTGATATGGAGAAGGGGATGCTCTCAAAAAGCCTCTACCAAGCATGAGGGAAGTATGAAGGAAACAAGTGGTGTTTTTTGAAAAATATAACAGAATGAGGATGATGGAGGTTGGTGTTGACACTTCTGCTTCAAAGAGATGGCATGAGGAGACAGAGAAAAGCTCATGTGGGAGTTCAAAATCCAAGAGGTATAGCTCATGTACGACGTCAACAGGGAGATGCAATGAGGACAACACAACGTGGCAGGACACAAAACTGTTTGCAGCACCATTTTGAATAGGTGGGAGCAGGTTATGACTGCATTTGCCAAGGCCAGCTGAAAGGATGCTGCAGTAGTCAAGACACAAGGTAACAAGCTGAGACAAGAATTTCATGTCTGTGGACCAGCAGAAAATATGTATTAAAAGGGAACTCAGGAGGAGTTCTGTAAGGCTTAGACATAGCCAGCAGCAAAGTGAGCTCCAGAGTCCAAAATGAAGTTAGATAACAAGCAGGTTGCTACAGTAACTAAGCAAGCAGTAGCTGGGGATGTCTTGGAGGGAAGCAGGAGGAGATCAAGGTTTTTTTTCAGCTATATTGATATTGATGAGAAGATGTCAGAGAAAAATGTCAAGATTTTATTCCAGACAGAGGGAGGCACATTTGGGACAGGGAAGGCAGAAAGCAATCTGACTGTGTTCACAGCACAAACTCCTAAAGAGAAGCTGACAGCATAAGGCTGCTGCTTGTGAGGTATAAACCTTCAACTTTCGCCCAAAGAAATGAAAAAAAGAATGAAGAACAGGCATATGGTTTAGTCTGAATGATCTGTGTTCAGCTTCCACCACATGATACAGCCAAAAAACCCCATAAAAAGCAGCACATAAAGTTTCTCTGAGGATACTACCATTAAATTAAACAATAAATAAAAAAAACAGTAAAAAATGCAGGACTTTTCCTAGAATAAGGTCTCCAAAACAGTTTTATTTCTGTTATTTGAAAGTTCTCATGCTACATTTTTTCTAATGTTGTTTGTTTTCCCAGTTTCTTCATTTAAGCTATTTCTTCCCTTTGAGTGAAACTTTTTAACAAAATATATTTTCTCATCTTCAAATGTGCTTCTCCTAAGTTATACTGGTTTTCAGCATCAAAATGGGGTCCAGACACTGGCACGCTGGAACACAAATCCCAGCTACCACAAAAACCACATTCAGTTGCCAAATCTTTGCCCTGTCTATTGGCCAAACGCTCTTCCCAGATGCGAAGAGCTCCTCAAGCAAACAACTGTCACTACAAAATTCCCCAAGCCTTCCCGGTTGAAAAGTCCCTCCACCAAAAATTGGGCTCACGCTTGGAATAGTGTGTGAATCGTGTCTGAGCTTACACTTAGAGCTTTAAATCAAAAAAATAAGGCCTGCTTCAGACAGAAGTCTGCTCTTGGAAAGGGAGGCATGCCAAAGACCTCATGCAAGCCACCAGGGACTTAGCTACTGCTATTGATTGTACAAGGAAGGTTCACAGCAGCATACAGCTCCAAGACAAATTGCAGGATAAATAAATAATGTCACTCTTATTCTGCTGGCATGAGAAGAAGTCCTTTCCCAGGAAATGTGTCAATGCCCATTCACAAACCCAAATGAAACTTCAAGTAAATGCAACTGTCCTGAAGTTACTGCACCAAAGAATCAGTGGGGAAAGCTTATTTTCCTGTAACAGACCAATTGGTCTACTCAGCTTCCCTACAGGGGTCACAAATACAAGACTCAGCAAGTATCAAAGACAGAGAGTAAAAGACAACCCAAAATCTCAGCAGTTTGCTCAGTTTAATTTCTAGCTCTGAAAGAGCTTTGAAAAAATTATTCTATGCTGTAATAGTTCTCATTGTTGGAAAATATATGCTGAAATTCAAGGATTTGTTACCTTCATTTTACATAATTTATTTTAAAAGTGAAATCATAGCGTAATACAATTAAGCTTACATATGCTTTCAAGGCTACTACAACTTTGTCTCTGGTGACAGCTATTCTCCTGGCCAGCACCCTACACTGAAAGTGCACTACTACCAGCTCCGTTAATTTAGACTTTGGGGCTCTATATTGTAGAGTTTCGTGAAGTATTGGAGGAACAGGTGAAAACAATGATTCATAGACTGCAAGGTCTTAAACAGCAAGACATTAAGGTTAAAATAGTAAAGGCCAGGAACTGGTCTCGATGCCACAGTGGAGCGACCGTGTCATAATCCACAGGTGATTCACATCACTTCAAGGTCAGCGCAGTCCCTGATAAACCATGTATGTCTTCCAAATAGGCCTTAAGGTGCTGTCTAATTAGTAAGTAGAGACAAATGTTGGCTTAATATAAAGATATATAGAGAAGATTGTAGCTGCTGAATCCTCAGAGCTACTGTTAAGTAGTGATGAAGTCACTTTTAACACCCCATTGGGGTAGAGCCTGTCTCGGGAACATTGTATATAACCTTTTTGTGCTTCCTACTGCCCTGCTCCTCCCATTACCTCTTCTTCATGACACTGAAATCAACCAACACATTTTACATCTAGATCTTTGTTTTCTTCACACTTCAGTTTTTCCTTAGACCTAAAGTGTCTACAGTGGAACTAGGTTTATTTTTCTATTCACAAGTACTTAATTAATCTACGCCACGTAGTAGAACGCAAATACATACAGATGGTAAAACCTTCTTATGGAACTTATGGGCTTACGGAGCGAATGCCACAACAAACACAACAAACTCAGGGCAACAGCACCGCTGCAGCCATGCCTACCAATGCCTGCTGTCTTTGGGAACTCCAGCAGCCAGTGCCTCATCTCTGATTCTCAACTGCTGGCGCAGGCTAACAGCCCCTGCACTTCTTATCTTTTCAATATGGCACTCTGCAATTATTTATGTGAGAGTTAAAAAAGTACAGCATCCCTAAAGGCATATTTTAACTTCGGAGAAAAATGGGAAAGGACATCTTACGAGTTCTGTTTTACATACAAAGGGAATGAGAACTCCACTAAAAACAACAACAGTTTTGAAAACAACATGGCCAACATCTTTAAAGCCACACACCTCAAGGCTACAATAAACTTCCCTGATAAATCATAAGAAACCAGGTTCTCACTCTAGGATACGATGAAGAAAGGGTGTATAAAGCACTGCACAGAATGTGTATGCGCTGAGTGAACTGTCAGGTATGCCCACCAGCACAGCATGTAAAGGCAGCTGCTCCATATGCGCAAGATCTCTTCTCTCTATCAAGTTTCCACTTCAGCTGAAATGTCAGAAATTGGTGTCTAGGGAGAGAAAAGCAGAATGTGCACCAAAGATGAAAGGCATCTAGGCACAAGCACATCAAGATGCCACTGCAGAGGTAAAAAAAGGAAAGCATTGGCTGATTTACATTAGCAAAAAAGGTATGTTGCAAAGCCAGCATGCTTTAATATTTAAAGATGTATCACACATCAATAGCCTGTGATTATCTCCCTCTGAATTACTGCATCCTGTCATGGCTGCAGTAAGGGAGAAAAGACATTCTTGATTTCTCAGTGTAAGAAAGGGGAACTACAGCATTAATTTGCATGTTGCCTTTCCATCTAGGTGCAGTTTTGTGCAGTGTTTAAAACTGCATTGTTTAGCGACTATCTCCACAGTTTTGAAATCATATTTAGCAGAACACTTAAAGGTATTTACACTAAATGGAAAAATAGTAAAGAGGTGGCATAGAATGTCTTAGCCACATTGAACTCCAAACACTGGAAATCTGTATTCAACAGAGAGTAAAAACCATATTAAAAAAGTCAGCTGCTGTTATTTTCCACGGTTCCCTCTAGAGAGGTAAAATGATTTATTTTTGTTGATGATTAGCCATGTGGTCTTTTTAACTGTGTTTTTTTTTTCCTTGATCAGTGCTCCAGATACGTATTTTTCTCCTCTCATTAACAGTATTTGCATTTCTGTATTTCCAACAGTTCTTGAGTGTTCATAAAAGGGGGGATGGGGGTGGCCAGGGGAAGGGAGGGGAGAAAGACCAGTATAATAAAAGGTCATTTAGTTACAAGGTTCTAAGATTTGTGATTGGAAATGTTCTTGAATGAGGCAAAGCCCTTCATTTCGATGGGCTCTGTCACTGTCCTTCATCATTGGTAATGCCATATGACAACACGATTCCAAACTGCTGTTTTAAAGACTAGCTGCTAAGCATTTTTTCCATTGTTTTTCAGAGCTGAAAACAACCTTTTCTAAGTGCGCTGGCTGCTGTCAGGTTTACCTCCATGTGCTGGATTTACATCCAGAGATGCTGGCTACAGATACATTAGGAAGACAGAAAGACCAGATCCCCCAAAGGCTTCCTCCCACCTGCCCATGGTGGTTCCCCTGCCTGCTCAGAAGCTGGCAGCACCGCGGTGCCCAACAAGGAAAGATGATGGGAAAGTAGCTCAGCTTTAGTGCAATTACTCTGAAGCCTTTAGCATTGATCTGAATGAGAACTTGCAGCAAAAAAAACCACCCTTCTGAATAGGTCTAGTGTGAGTCAAGGCTGGCACCACATTCCCATCTCTCCTTCATCACCAAAGTAGCAATTACCTCAGCATAATTCCACATTATGGCTGAGATCAGCTTCTCCGGTCTCTTTGACAATAGTGGTTGTCAGTATTTCTTAAGAGCACTTAAAATTCCTTACAGAAGTTTTATTCCACCTGGTAGCTCCACGTTTGAGTTGGTATGGCCACTAGGCAAAGGTCAGTTATTTTCAGCTCTTCTTTCTGATTTATTTGGAAAGGCAACCTGATAACTGATGAGTTTTTTAGGTTCTTTGCAAATGGTATCTATCCACAGTTTGGTACTTTTCTAAGAACTTGTTTACAATGCAGCTGGTTTCCTCTCTAGGGCTCTGGTGGATCTTTAGCCCCTGAAATCCTATCTTAACTTTGAAATAAATTTAAAAAAAAAATATCTGTTTTTTCTTTATATTTGTTTAAACATTCTGTTTCTTTCTATGAAAGAAACCGTGCTGTATAGCTTTGCTACCCTTACCCTGCATGTGATCAATACTGTAGCTGGTCACTCCCTGTCTGAGCTCTCCATTGGTTCATGTAACACTGCTCATGTAGATGAATTCTCCTATTTTGTTGATGCTTTTTCTTGCAAAATCACTGCTCAGCTTCTTGTTATTTGTTTTAGCATCAGTGATTTCTGCCCTTGCCCAGCCAGCTACTTTTATTAGCTTAGCATCATACTTTTTGGATATGTTTTTAGCAGTAATGTTTCCATTATCCAATCGATAACAGTGGCACAGCACACAGGGATGTTTGCTGGCGTTCACCTTGACCTGATTTGTTTCTTAGTTCTTCAACTTAGAGAATGTTTTGCATCCCTGTGTACAGCCATGAAGGTCTGACTCTGTAGGGCTGCAAGTTGTCCTGCAAGATCCTCTCACAGTCTGGCAAAGCCTTTTGAAAACCAAAGAAATAAGAGCAGCCTACACATTTATCCTCTGCTCTGCAATTGCTAGGATGCATATCTAGTCCATCCAAAGTGCTGAGAGACTCAGCTGAGCCTGTTACTTGTTTTGCATCCAGTGTCCCTTTACCTCTCTTACACTGCAGAAGCCTCAACATCTCCCCAGCTGCAGTATTCAGCAAGATCACCCTGTCAGGGCAGTCTAATAAAACTTCAACATTTCCACTACTGAGGAAAAAAAATCTCTTTTTCCCAGGCTCCATTGCACCCTCAGTCCTTTAATCCTTCAATGTCATTAAACTCATGCTGTCAGATACCATCAGCTTTTCTGATGGGATTTCATCCATTTCCATCTCCCAAGAGTTTTTCAGCCTCTTGCAGCTTCTGCTAATGCCAGGCTTCCAGCTTTCACTACTGCTTGGCATGAGGGTTGTCTACAGTAGTTAAAGATTTCTTTGAAGTGATCTGCACATTTGCTTTCCCCTCTGTATTAGCTGTGAATATTTTTTGTACTTTTTTTTTTTGGCGTGTTTCCTCCTCTTAGTCTCTTGCTTTGTCTTTTCCCATTATAGCAGCAGCATCTGCTTTATCCGTTATATTTTTCATCTTTTTCTGTCTTCCCCTACAATGCTCTTCACTAGTGGTTTCGCTTCTGCTACTCCTTCTGTGCCTTCTTCCAATTTATTTTTTTTTTTTATATTCTTACCAATTTGGAATTCTCCCTCCTCTCGGCAAAGGGCCACATTTTCTGCCTGTAATTTTCTTCAGTTATGACTCTTGCAGTTTAATAACATTGCTGCTGAGCTGATCTCGGGGCTGCTGAGTCACTTTCACCTGTGTTTCACAAAGCCTCAAATGAATTCCTCGGCTGAGGAATCTGAGCTTTCTCACAGGATCTTTCTGCAGTGCCATTTTGTACTGTTTGCCAATGCCAACTACTGCTCGAAGACACTAATTTGCCGTTTCATTCACAGGTTGGCAATGCCCAGATTTTGGTCAGTGGTACCAGTGAGGTACCAGTGGTACTGTGCCTTGGACAAATGAGTTGAATTTTGTCTTGCCATCTACCAAACATGCAAGTCTGTATGAATAACTGCAATGCTTTCAAGAAACGGCATGACATCTAACTTAATGACTCTTTGCCAAGAGAAGAGAAGAACAGCATTCTGATTTAAAATCTAGTGTCCTACCTCAGCTCAGGGCCTGTGCTGCTGTATTAAAGGAGAACAGCAGAGAGTGACCCCCCCTGGTCTATCCTCCCAGTTTCTAACAATAAAAATGATGGACTTTCTGCACCGGATGTTTCACCAAAACCACTGTATTTAAACAGCCAATAACAAAAATATCTTTCATGATTCCTTCTAAACTCTATTTGAATTGATTTATACTTTGGGATCCATTATATTCTTTGCCAACAAAGTAACATAAAGTTGTGTATAACGCCCACTTGATCTTTTTAACCACTTGAGAGATGCCTTCAACACCCTCTAGTGATATCTTAAGAGGAACCATGAATATTTGTTCACATGTCAACATCTCCCTGTCTTCCATGATTTTATACCGTATTTCCTGCACTGCCTTTTCCTCTGTTGTCTCTTGGTTACATACAAGATGTGTAGCTCACCTAGCCCCTTAAGATCGTAATTTTTAAGAGGTTTTGGTGGCAGACCTTGGAAAAAGTAGTCTCATATCCACATGCTCATAATTCACCTTCACAGAGATATAAATACATTTGTACGGCATCACATTCTCACCAAAGCCCACTTCCCACACTGATCTATGGACCCAGTAGTTCTATTTTTTTTATTACCATTTCTAGGAATTTGCAAGCGTGTAATTTGGACCTACTGATCTTTAGTTCTTGTCACCAATGCGGGAAGTCTTTATAAACACAGATGGTACATTTCCTCTCTTCCATTCCTCCTCTACTGCTGTTAATGTAAGTAGCAGCTTACTCCACAATAAATAATTCAGCAGGTTTGTAGAGAAGTTCTTTCAGAAGTCTGAGGAAGACTCATTAGAGGAACCCTTGGAAGTTCTAAAATAAAGACTTAAAACTTCAGAGAATTCTGAAAGAGTCCAGCTAAGGGCTACAGAGATGATCAAGAGAATGGAGCACCTCTCTTATGAGGAAAGGCTGGGAAACCTGGATCTGTTTAGCCTGGAGAAGACTGAGAGAGGATCTCATCAATCCTTATAAATATCTAAAGGGTAGGTGTCAAGAAGATAGGGTCAGGCTCTTCTCAGTGACAGGACAAGGGGCAATGGACACAAGCTGAAACACAGGAAGTTCCATCTGAACATGCAGAAAGAACTACTTCGAGGGTGAAGAAGCTGTCCAGAGAGGTTGTGGAGTCTCCTCTGGAGATATTCGAAACACGCCTGGATATATTCTTGTGCCACCTGTTCTAGGTGACTCTGCTTTGGCAGGTGGGTTGAACTAGATGATCTTTGACGGTCCTTTCCAACCCCTACAATTCTGTGATTCTAAAGGTTCCTCTAAAGAGAATCCTGGCTTTTTTAGAAGCCAGTCATCTGGCTTGCTATAGGCTTTGCCTATTTAATACCATTTATTTTGTCAAGATCTTTCATTCGTGGAACCACTTTGGTTGGTATTTACCAAGATTCCCTGCAGACCATCATTATCACATCCTAGGTCAGTCATAAATATGTCAAAATTAAAGTCATATCATAACATCCTGTTAATAACACTTTGGCAGTAATTGTTGAAAACACCTCTGTTCTCATTGCCATGTTCTTTGGGACTGGAGCAGTAGAACTTTTAGCAATGGTTGATCTTTTAGTAACTGGCTTGGAGCTACCATATATTCCATACTGCTGACGAAACCATGAGTGACTTTTCCACAGCAGTTTCCACTGTAAGTACTGCTTGGTCATAATATGTGTAACAACTATGATCTGAATAGCTGAGATATTTCTTCTCTTCTCTAAAACACTTCTGATCTGCATCTGCTCTTACTGACACGTTGATTCTTTTTAAACCAAGGCTGTCACCTCCATCACAATCTAAAGGGTCCTTATGGACCTTTATCATTCCTTGTCTGAATTATTATATGAACAATATCACAATCAAGGTGCCAGGGGTGTTTCTTCCCAAGATACTTTCTGTTGGTAGACCTTAACTTTTCAGGACCTTAGCTTCGTGAAGCTAGTATTTACCAGGAGCACTCATAAAGTACAAGCATTAAGTAGTGTTTTGCACAGTCACTTTTACTATTGTGGTAGCCTGATCCCTCTTGCCTTCCCATTTTCCTGAGCTTATTTTTACTGATCAACAATCATACCACAATGCCACATGTCTACTTTTCATTTTTTCCAGCATTGGGCCCTTAATTTAGCATTTTTTATTCTTAACTCCCTTAAGTCCCTTTTAAAGACTTTAAAGAATGTTTCTTTATATGATAGCAGAGCACGCGTCTTTCTGTTAAAATGCTGTATTAAAAATTACTTTTTGCAACTATTTTAATATTGTAGTGCCATAGATGGGAAAGAATCAAAAAAATGCTCTTCTCTGACACCCACCCAGCACAATGGAAATTAGCAGTTTAACACAGTAACTTTAATCACAGACAGACATACTAGCCTAATTTAGGTTTGTTTCAGAAATAGTTGGAAATTCTCAAAATGCCAATAGTTTGAATAAATTTAAATATCTGTTCTTCCATGTTCATGACTTTTGCCCCTTGGCGGAGAGTACACAGTTACTAGTTTTCTTCCTTCGCTCCAAATTTCTGTCATTATCCAATGTAACCCGCAGTTTTCTTATGCAAATACTCATTGTTCTCAGTGTGTTTGCCCTTCCTACAGCTTCTCATTTCATGGTAATCACACAAGATCTTTCTCTTTTTAAAATCATGCTGTACCAACAAGATAAAGAACATAAAAGGAGTTCAAGAAAAAACCTCAGCTGAATGACATGAAAAGCAATGGAACATCTATTCATCAGTTTCTATTTCTTGAAAACATCGATCACACAGGAAAGGACTGTTAATCACCATATTACCGTTTTGTCTCATTTTTCCTTCCCTTTTCCTTGTGAAATACACATTTTGAGCAAAGTCAACTCTCTTCTAAGGTAGCAAAATTGTAATTGAATCTATATCTGTCCAACTAAATGAAATGCAATGTCTCAAAGGTGTCACTTTTCTTTCTGGAAAAAGGAATGTTTTGTTTTATGTCTAGTTCTCCCTCGTTCAGATGTCATGATGTCTAATGGTAAGAGGTAATCTGGAAAAAAATAAGCTCAAACTTTCTCATAAACTGAAAAGTTCTTTAGAAACAAGGAAAAGTGTGTATATGCCCCTTTGGTATTGCTTTGGTATTAAATATTCAGATCCCATCTGGTTCTTTACTCATAGCCTGCTTTGGAGAAACGACTATTCATCACAAAAGTAAAAATGCACCTCTTATTACCAGCAGGTTTCATGAAATACAAAATTTCCATAGTATGTTTTAGAAAGACTTTTTTTTTTACTGTAGTGGATATGTATATCAGAACATATGTAAGCATACAAGACTGTGTGCAATTTTTCTAATCTCTGATCTCAAGCTACTTGTGAGAAAATATAGAATTTCTTATGAACCAATATTTCAGTGTGAAAAAAAATCAAGGCAAATTTGCAATAGCCACATAGGAAGTAATCTACTCTGTTCACTTTGTAGGTCTAGAAAGTAAAGCTTTTAGTCACAAAGCATGCTTCTTTCATGATGTTGTCTATGACAGTAAAAGTGAGTAACATTACCATGCAGACTAAAACCTCATAAAACTGGAATGAAGTTCTTCTGCTAAGTTAATGTTAAGCAACTAAACAGATGCCTACAACAGACATTTCATAATGAAAAACTTTATAAATACAATTAAGTCTGTAATTTGGATCGTTTTATGCAATATCATTAAATACAAAGACTCTGTCAGAAACAGAAGAGGGGAAAAAAAAGACAAGATTGCTACTGCTCGTTCTGTGATTTCCTGCCAGGATATTAAAGTCTTTCAAAATGAGCCACACATTTGTAACACAGACACTGTAGGATTAGGAAGATTGTGGGATCAAGTGTTCAAAAAACCAAAATGGAAATGCTTATCTAGTTATAGAAAGTGGATGAAGCTATTAATTTCAATAGTGTAGCATACTGTGTTCACACCTACGTCTCCCAAATGTAGGTAGTGAACATGTGCCAGCTTCAATTCTTCTTCTTTTTTCTTTTTTTTTTTCAGTAGATTGGAAGTTTCAGAGAATATTCTGCATTTACTGAGGCAACAGTGAGATTCCATGAGATATTACATTAAAAGACTTTGACTGAGGTAAAAGCAGAAAGTTAATTAGGTTGGAACCTAAAGCATAACTGTAGCCTGCATCAGCAATTTACAGACACTCCTTGATATATTCATATTTTAGAGAAAAAAAAATATCTTTAAACGTAGAATCAAGTTTAAACTTTCTAAGAACTAGAATTATTTTGAAAGATTTCTCTTTGGTATAATCGTTTTCCAGCTAGTGTCTCAAATATATTGAAAAGAAACTTCATTCCCAGCAGCGGTAAAACAGAGACTTTCAAGATCCCAAGACTATAAATATCTACATGCCTCTTTTATGTATCTGCGTAATCGGCCTGACTTTCCAAAATTACTTTGAAAATAATAGGTTTCCTTCCATCTATAAATGCAAGCAGATTTCACCAGGAGACACAAATTTCTCAGTTTTTTGTTTTTGTTTTTTTTTCCAAAAACTACATAAACAATTTAAGTACCTCCATACCTTAAGCAAAGCATTCCTGTCTGGAAATCCCATCCTCTCCTTAAGTTGAGCTCCTTCCCTGAGAAGCTGACTGTCAAAATGAGAAGCTATACGCTTAACATAAATGAGTCAGTACCACAGAATGAGCAGGAATATCAAAGTCAAACGTGTCTGCTTACCTTTGCCTTGCGAAAATGGTAGACTACCAGCATGCTTATGAAGTCCAGCAGCATACAGAGCGTTTGGAATGAGATGATAGCCAGTCGTAAATACTTGTCCTCCTGTGCATAGCAGGGAGTATCATCTGTACAGTAAGAACATCCTTCCCTGCAGGGCAGGCAGGTGTAGACTTCCTCTGACAATTCACCACCAGAAAAGCGATTTTCTGCATCCTTTCCTGAAAGTACCAGAAGGGTACAAGGGGAGACACCTTTAGTTGTAGAAGATGGGCAGTTCGTCCACACAGGAGCAAACCAATCCTCTGCTGACTCCCTTTCCCACCCTGTTGGCTTCTCATTAAGTTACAAAACGGTTTGCCAGGGTGGCCTTTCTCATTTCACCCTCCTCTGTCACATTCACAAAATGCAGACCAATTTAGACATGAAGGAAAGTGAGATTATTAAATGCCAAATGCCTTCCCATTGTATTTAAAGTGGGCTAAATCTGCACGGGAAATTCTTTGAAGGAGAGTTCTGAATGGAGAAGAAATTACATCAAAGATTTGGGAATATGGAAAGGATTTTATGCAGACACATGAAGAGCAGACCCATTAACTACTTCATGTTCAAAGTGCAAGCTCTGATTCCATTTCAGATTTTTCCTCAATTTCAAAAAGATGCTATCTAGTGAATTAATTAGCTTCAAATTAGATAAAAACCTTCTTAATTAACATTTGTTCAGCATGCTGTTGCATGATTGCACTACTGTGTCCCCAAAGCAAAACCAGTGCACTTACACCAAGTATAATTTTCCACTGTTCACATAAGCACACCAGGAAATCTGGAAGACCTATTGGCAAGTTAATATTTTGTCTACGAAAATCAATGATTCTTGAACTGACAGCTTGTCCATCAAAGCGAACCCACCAACAGGGAACACAGGAGGATCCCTACTTTTTCTGATCCATGAACACTTGCCCGTAACCCCTTGTAAGACTGCTTACCCTACAGGCAACTAATGAAATAAAAAGGTGAAAGAAAAAGTGGACAAAAAAGAATACTGTTAAATAAGAAGAAAAACTGCATTTGGTGAAATTGTTTAATATAAGCGAGATAGACTTCAGAGCTTCCAGAAACAAGAGAATGTGCATGAAGCTAAATCAATGGTGTGTTAAACTGTGTGATAGCTTCTCTTGCTCTTCAGAAGACTAGACAATTGCTCCAATATCTTTGATCAAAATTCTCCTCCGTCAGTGAAAGTAGTAAATCATGCACTGTTCAGTCTTAATTCAAGAGACAGCCTGTTCCACCAACATTGCACATGCAAAGTGGCTTATGAAACTCTCCTCAAACTTCCAGCTTGAAACATCTGAAGCAGAAGGTTATCTACACGGGTTATTATTTCTTGCTTTCTCAAATCTATGTACAAAGGTGCATGAGCTTACATTTGCTAACAGGCAAAGCCCGGGAAAGGGACAAAGAGGCTGGATACCCAAGTCTGTTTATCTGGCACGCCGTTCCAGCAGCCCTGGGCTCCTCATCCTCAGTGTAGGATGCTTCGCACCTGCATCCCGCAGAGTGCAGAGAACAGGCTGGTATTTCTCATGAAGACTGTGGACTTCTCTTTGGAGCTTTATTCTAAACAAAGATGTTGGGAACCTGAATATAGCAGAGTAGTGCTGACTCATGCTGCTAGCCAGATTTTCTTAGATACAAGCAGACAGCAATAAGACACCTTGTGTCTCTTTGACCCAGGCTGTGGGAGGCAGGAATGGAAATGCTGGAAAATAACTGTGCTTTGGCATCCCAAGGTGTAGAACCTGTAAGGAACACTAATCCTGAATATATCCTAGGAATGGAACTTACTTTCACAGCAAACACCCGTGGACCTCAGCCCATTATCATTCAAAGAGCTTTGCCAGAAACAATCTTTTTATCTAACATTCTCTGTTTTCTAAATTACAGCCAGAGCAACAGACCCACACTATGCCCTGTCAGAGACAGAAGTCACAGTCTCCCATCTCCCACCTCCATATCCAAATCAAGAGCGTACTACCTAATGTCAGAGTTCTCCACTTTGTTTCCTTGACATTTGCACTCATGTCAACCTGCTTTTCCACCATACCCCTGTTCCTTTATCATTTCCATAAAGCCGCCCTTCAATTAGCCCATCTCCAAACAGATCATTTAATCACTTTAAACCTTGACGTTTCTGAGCCACACATGAGCCATTTGTTAAAATGCTTTTATTGTGGTAATTAAATAAGATTATTTTCAGTGTAAAAACTTAAGTACTGAAAAAAACATTATTTAAAACCTGAAGTTATGAGATTACTTAAGTCATAAATATCATATGAATATGGCTTGATAATTTTCCCTGGTCCTAAAACTGATATTCTTACTTTATTTCTGAAATGTTCAACCTGAAAGTTGCTGCAAATACATTATGATACATATATACTGATATAATATATCAGTAAATATCCCAAGGATATGACTTCATAACACAACAGCAAGCCTTTGCTGGGTGTCATGCTGTCTGCTGTATACAGAAGAAGATCATCCATATGCATCTCTTGCACTGCCAGCTATGACTGATTATCTGGTGAATGCCTTTTGACTTTGAAACGATTCATCATTATAGCTAATATAAGAAAGATCCAAGAAATTGGATCTACTTGAGACTTACACAATGTCATAAAGAATTATGAACAATCCCCTTTTCCTTTTTTTCTCCCGGATGAAAGGTAAGAATATTTTTCAGACACTCTAAAAGAAGTTCTCGGGAAAGCACTGATCACTGCATTTACCGCTGACTAGGAGCTCGTCTGTCCACCCACACCCTCGCCCTGACTACATGTCTCAGGGCACTGCTCCCCACTTCATAGTTGAACATTTCTGCCCTTTACATCTGGCCCTGTCCCCTCACCAAAATCAACGTAACATCAATTCCAACCACAGACAGTCCAAGCCAAGCCTGAAGTTACTGCCACTTAAAGCACCACCAGAAATTTCACTGCGCCATGCCTTCTCCTCTTTCAGCAGCTCTTTGAGATTACACATGCCTTCTCCAGTGAAGAAAATCAGGTTTTCCTCCCAAA
Organism: Arenaria interpres; assembly: GCA_013399435.1. Classification (NCBI taxonomy): domain Eukaryota; kingdom Metazoa; phylum Chordata; class Aves; order Charadriiformes; family Scolopacidae; genus Arenaria; species Arenaria interpres. The sequence continues at coordinate 316,401 of VXAK01010744.1, forward strand.
AAGATGGCAAAAGATTTTAGACACCAGTAAGACAGACGGACAGGAAGCCAATTCTGCTTCATGTAAGGCAGCAGCAGTTTTAGCACTGACACAAATCAGACGGAAGCAAACACTGAAAGACTGACTGTGCTGCAGAAGTTCAAACTGAGGACGAGGAAGGTGTAAAAAAGTACTGCCCTCAAGGAAAAAAAAGAAAAAAACCAGAATGCAGTAACAAAAAAAAAAGGGGGGATAAAATGGAAGGAGAAAAGAACAAAGAATTGTTGCAAAGTAGGAACAGGGCACAAACTAATATGAAGTATAATAAGGAAAATGCTTGAATACTGGAAAAATGAAACAAAAAGCATACATACTTCAGCTATGTCCCTTCTACTATATTTTTTTCCTAATTCTTCCCTCTGTCATCTCAGTCTTATTTTTCTGTCTGATCGGCCCATCTGTTTTTGAAACGGTCTCCCGAGGACAACTCTCCAACAGCTTTGGTTCTCCTAAGCACACTCTGCTACGCAAGGAGCGCCTCAGCAGCTGCGACATTACCAGCTGAGATCTTCCTGCAAAGTAGGAATGGCACCACAGACTGCTAAGTGCCAGGGCAGGGATTGCTACCATCCCAAACAAAATCATCCCAGAACCCAGCCAAACCTCGGCAGATGAACACAGAGAGCAGAGCACGTGCTGAGCAGAACTAAAGACTGAATCTGCTCCTGTTCTACTATAGCATATGTTAGGAATACCACCAGCAGCATCGGAGATGCTGCAGTAACTCAGTGTTTGTGAATGTAACTGGACCTGCTACTATCACAACCTGTCAGTTGGCCATGGTCATAATCCTCACCCCAGAAAGGGATCACTGGAGTCAGTGATAATCTTCATACACGCAAAGATCTGCACCTGTGATTTCTATTGAAGACCCAAAGCCAAAGGGCAGGTGTAAAAACGGGAATTCCTGTTGAACTGGACACCCCTCTTGGGACGTTTTATGTGATCATAACACTGTTAGAGACAATAAAGTCCCAAATCCAGACAAAAGTCACCTCTGATGCAAGCACTTTTTTGCACAGGGCAGGTTACGCATCTGAATGGCAAGAGCTGAGCAGAACCTCTGCAATACATGGATGATGCATTGCTCAAGAACGGACTTTTAGGTTGAACACAGCACCGCTGTTCTACTAAGGATCTTCCAATGCAAACCCCGATTATCCCATGAGGCAGAGAACATAAGTGCTTTGGAGAGAGGTGTTACAAAATCGCTAAAATGTATGTAGCCAGCAGTTAGTTTATTCTACCTGTACTTACAGTGCTACCTAAATGTGAGCCATTAGGAGGGAGTGAATAATCATGTACTCAGGCACTTACAGGTTAATGCAATTTGCATACATGAAATACATTTTTTCTAAAATCAATTCCTCCTGTCCTCAAAACAGACTCTCGACTATGGCACTAACTCTGTGCCCCACTAGTACCCAGGGTCCTCCTTAACTAACGCAGAAAAAACAGAAAGGTTTTACATATTTTGGCACCGTCAGTTCTGAAGAACGAACTCAGGCTTGGGAAGGAAAGCTCTTCCTACCTGGTTACCTATCCAGTGAGAGAACAGCCTAAATTTCAGCTGTGCCCCTGTCCCACACACGCTTCGGGAGCCTGCAACATGTGCCACCTCCCCGGGAGCAGCCACACCGACCTGCTTCAAGCCAGAAAAGCAACCAATTTCCAGAATCTTTCCTGCAGAGGACACTGTTTATGCAACATCACATCTTTCAGATCTTTCAGACTCAAACCAAACATTCACCTGGACCTAAAGCAGAACCTTACCCTCGCTTAAAACCCTAACGCTTCAGGCACAATGTGCAACTGCAGTTAACCATATTTTGCTGCGGTGCACAATCCCAGTATAATTGAGAAATCCTCCCATTTCACTACACAACGTACTCCATCCAATTTTTCAATCCACAGAAGTACAAAACTTTTTCTATCTGCTTGCTTACATCTCATCTTGAGACCTGCAAATCTTTCCTCTCTTTTTATTTTCTTCCCCTAGAAATACTTTCTAAACGATTAACAATTCTACTCAGTTCCATCTCTTTCATCATCAGGCTTCACCAACCTATCTCCACAAAGAGATCTTCAGGTCAGACAGATCCTGTCAAAACTCCTTGCTGGATTTGTGTCTAGAATCCTGTATTAGCATCACTTTGAACCTCCAGATAGATACTACAGCCATTTTAACCATGCCATCTTTTCTTTTTTTTCTTTTTAGAGAATGCACCTGGGTGACAGGGCTAAGTTCCCTTGAACCACTGGTTTTTCTCCCATTACTTCACAGTAATTTCCAGTTTCCCACTAGCTGTCTCACTATTCACTTTTTGAAATTATCTATACGGCTGGGCAGATTGAGCTGCATCTGGATTAATTAAAGCGGTTCTTTATTACTGATTGTTTCAAAACCCATGTTTGTGTTAGCTCACAGTAACACATGCTCAAATTAAAGTGGCCCCAGATCATGTAATTACATGCCCTAAAGCATCAGCATACATAAACACTTTCATGACACAAATTTCACTCTATTTTAGCTATTTAGAAGCTAAATATCCAGTCTAAGGTAGTCATACAGGCTCCTCCTCCTATAGTAAATGGAGAAAAAAAGGTTATCTACCTGAAGAGTTACTTTTCCCATCTAAAGACAAATTCTGCCTTTCTAAAGCAGTAGAATTACCCTCCAGGGGAGCCAAACTCTCAATTCTGACTGCACTAGAAACCTAGGTGACTAGTACATACCAAGCATATACATTTTAGACAGTTGATATGAGATAAAATGAATCTCATCTCTAGTGACCCATGCTGTGTGTTCTCTGGCATTTGGTATGACAAAAATCTAGGAATTTTTTTTTTTTATATGCTCCTTCAAGCAGTTACATCCCAGCTCCACCATAATTCACTGTACAGCAGGAGCAACCAAACACCATCCTTACTCATATCAAAAGATTCACACAGCCCAGGGAAAAAGCACTATCACAAGACTGTCTTCTGCGACACTCCACAATATGAAAAGAGAAGGGAAACAGACAATCACCAGGTAAACTGTTGAACAAACACCGTGCTATTTATGCTACATATAGATATGTATGTACAGGTAACAAAATATATGTTTCTCTTGCACATATATATGTGTCTATATATATGAAAGATATACTGAGTAAGATGTCTTGGCCAATCTATATGCAAACCAGATCAAATCAATAAAAACCAGGCCAACCCATGACACAGGTCACAGGATGTAATATCTGGGCCCCAGGGCTGCAAACAAACAGGGAATTCTAAAATTTTCCTAATAGAAAAGTTACTCACCTCTCATCTATAATCCCTGTCACTTTTTATGTAAGAAAGCAGAGCTCAAGAGTGACTAATACGGAAAGGAACTTGGAAGCTTTATTTGCAGCTCTGTAGCGGGGAGGGATGATTTTACAAGTACCACGTCATACAATCCTGCATGCGATTTACCAGTACAAAACACCTGAATCTGTACCTGTGAGTATCACAGAGGTGCACGTTAAGTGTTGAATAATACTAGAGGTATTTCTACAGTGGAACAGGTATGTTCACACAAGGCAGGTGACAATACACGCAGTCCCTGGACCAAGCTTGGTGAAAGCTACTCATCACCATCCCCTGGGCATCTCATACAAACAGCTCCCGCAGCAGAGAGCTGATGACATGAACCTTTGGCTACAGGATGGTGTGAAGAAGCTGGGGATGGTATTCACTTGACAGCAGGAGGCAGAGAAGGATGCCCTGTTGCACCTTCAAGCAACAGCTTTACACTTGTGACTGCAGCACGAGCTCTACCAGCATAACTGCAATAATTTTGGCACAAAAACTGTGCAGAGATTATACTTTGGTCCTATGATGGAAGTAACAGACATCAACTTCAGGCATGCAGTTTATACATATTCCCTGCTGGGTATCAACTGAGTTGACTCCCTTACCGTGGGCAACTCAGTCAAAGTACCATAATGTGCGTCCTGGGCAAGCGTAGGGTATGTCACCCATAGCGTACAGCCACCCGGCCTCCCAGGCCTGACCCATCTCCAGTTACCTCATCAGCAAGTATCTGAGTTTGGATGCTCCTTTGGATTCTACTTTACAAATGAATTAAAATGAAAACAATTAAAGCCCGCACAAAGCCAGAGGCTAGGGCACTCTAGCTTGCCCTGACCAAAGAGAAAATTACGAGATTAATTTCCTCAATACTTGTGCTTGAGCACAGCTACCAGAAATCTCTATTTCCTCATAGCAAGGCTTCTTTTCATGTTTTTAAATTTATTTACAAATCAAATATTCTTCAAGCGGGTATGTTTTACAGGATCCTCAAGAGTATCGTGAATGACAAACCAAAGGGCTAGAACCCCCTCAGTGATTGTATAATCCGAGAGTTGCAAACCACGGGGATTTTACTGTATAACCCTGACAAGGATAAAAAGGAGCCCTGCATTATTAATGCTAGCTCTGTTTTCTTTTTTCTTTTTCTTTTTTTTTTTTTTAAACTCAAGCAAAGGCACTTACTCTGAAAGCTGTTCACTGAGAAGATGTTGGGATGATAGAATCCAGCCTTGCAAATACATTTGTAGGCTCCGAGCACAAATCCAAGGCCTTTAATTGGCATGCACTGTGAGAAAGGAAAAAAAAGTCATGCAGATGATCATACAGATCTATACTCAGATGTACATTCAAGCATAAAAACATTACAAGATACTGTGAGCAGACTTCTAAGAATAAACAGGCACCTTTTCCAGTCTGACAGTATTTTCTCAGTGACTTTTCCCAATGTCTTATGAGAATTTTTTTCCCATTCATTTTTTCTTGTTGTTCATCACCAGCAAACAGCAAAGACAGTTACAATCAAGCTTGTCCCACTGATAAACTGACCCAGTGCCAAATCTGACTCTTGTACTTTGGCTCTCGGTGGGACATCAGGCGGTTGTGTTTTTTCCTGGAGAGCCTCCAGCACTTTTCCCTAGCAGAGCAGGTGGGGTTCCGACAGCTGGAGCTCATGGGAGGTGAAGGAGAATGTGGACACCTACAGCCAAGCCACCAGCCTTCTGCAGGCAGCACGTGCTGGTGTCCCTGCCACACTGGCAACCCTACCGGAGCGGAGACTGACCCAGCCAAAAAAAAGTCAACAAAGGGTTAAAGAACATGGTTACAGACCTAAATCTGACTTAGGTGAAAGAGAGCAAACCTACGCCAATGGGAGACCCATACTTCTAAGCTCTCTTGTCCCTTTTTGAGTAAGTAATACGTGAAACAAGTTTTGTTTTAACTCCACTTTTGCTTAATTTTGACATCAGGACAACCACAGCAAATTTATTACAGTGACAGAACATCTGCTGTCAGACCATTTCTGTACAACAAACACACTCTGCCTAGTACAGAGGGAAGAAACAGTTCAGCAACATAGAATTAGAAACACTGGTTAAATCATTTTCCCCCAGTATAGCTTATTTCACTTTTTCAGATCAAAGTAGGCTACTGTACTAGACACCTTTCCCATCAGTATAGGTGCCCCCATGAATAGGAACTAGACAGTAGTAGTTCCTCAGCGAGCAGTTGGATGATTTAACCAGAACACCCTCTGCCCTCTCACTTCCTTATGTTTCACTTGTTTGTGACTGTCTGGGACTTCAGAATATGCTTCAATCTCTAACTGCCTGCGACCGGGAGGAAGACGCAGAGGACAGGGTTTAGTAAAAAAGATCTGAATTTCAAAAATCAAATGCAAACCAAGAGGGGACAGTCTGCACTGATATTTAAGAAAAACTCATTTTTTTAATCTCAAATTTCAGCTTGGTGATACAATTCTGCCTGATGTTGGGATTTGATTTTTTTTTTGCTTTTCTTCGCTTCAGTTCCCCAGATGGCATCATCTGTTCTCTCACCCTTTACCAATGTGATGCCCGTGCCCGCACTGCAGGCCTGCGGGTGCTATTGAAAAACAACTAATAAGCAGGAAACTGGCATGCAAGAACACTGAAAATTCATTCAGCCTTTGTATAAACACGAAAGCAAGAAAAAACAGAAAGAGAATGCAAAAATCGTTTTTCTTCACAGTTGATCTTCACTCTACGGAAATGTGACTGTTGACAAGGTGGAGGACGGGAGAAATTGAAGTGGGATGAGTGTGTGTGCAAGTCCAATGACAGCAAAACCTCTTCAATCAAGCACCAAAAAGCAGTTAAAGTAGTAAAAAGAATTTTTCATGGGAAAATTCTGTTCTGCCTTTCTGGCACCTTGCTTTGCAATGCTGGTATAGACACTGTGTTTTCTTTTTGAGGGCATGGAAGAAAATAAATAGCTGCTACTGAATTCTGGTAACACCGCTGCACCTCTAGTACCATATCCATAATCCATTCCCACTGAACAAATTCTTCATATAAAATGTGTCACAGGCTCATAAATCTGCTCTGCATTAAAATAAATGCTTTACTGATGACCCTTTCACACGTATCCAATATTCATACCAAATAGGAGTCTGTAACTTTCATTTTATTGTCACTGACCAGCCTAGAGCTTAAAATTCACAGAATGACAGGATGGTAGGGGTTGGAAGGGCCCTTCAGAGATCATCTCGTCCAACCCTGTGCCACAGCAGGGTCACCTAGAGCAGGCTGGACAGGAACGCATCCAGGTGGGTTTTGAATATCTCCAGAGAAGGAGACTCCACAGCTTCTCTGGGCAGCCTGTTCCAGGGCTCTAGCAACCACGAAATAAAGAAGTTTTTCCTCATGTTGAGATGAAATTTCCTGTGTTCCAGTTTGTGCCCATTACCCCTTGTCCTGTCGCTGGGCACCACTGAAAAGAGTCTGGCCCCATTCCCTTGACACTTGCCCTTTAGATATTTCTAAGCATTGATGAGATCCCCTCTTGGTCTTCTCTTTCCCAGGCTAAACAGACCCAGGTCTCTCAGCCTTTCCTCATGAGAGAGATGCTCCAGTCCCCTGATCATCTTCACAGCCCTCTGCTGGATCCTCTCCAGTAGTTCCCTGTCCTTCTTGAAAATGAACAAAATATTTCAAACATTGTTATCTTTCCTTGGTCTAGGCTATTATCCTTGATTACAGTCTTTGGCAGCTGTAATGAACACCTGAAAAACCGCCGGTCAAACCCTGTTTCTTGCAATCCATATAACCTTATGCAGAGGTGCAATAGGGATCATAACATCAGTCTGTTGAAAGAAGGGAAGGAGAGAAGGACAGAAAGCAACCCTAGATCCATTTAGATGCAGTTTCAAACTCTGAAATTCCACTGTGCTCAACACTGCATGGAAACAGAACTGTTTACAGCCCAATTTTTTTAAGAAATTGCAGCAGCTAAGCAGGGAAGAACACTGAACAGCATGTGGCTAAAAACAGCGAAAATACTCTTCCTAGAAAGAAAAATTTTCCCTCTTTTTACAAATGACTTAATATTACATTAACCAAGGGTGGTAAGTATTATGGTGAAAAAGGGAACACCAAGTAAAAGTTGGCTGGTGTACAGAAGGAGTTTAAGAAACAAAGTCCAGATTCATTTAATCAAGGTTTTTTTGACAGATACAGAAGCTTTTCCTGGCTGCCTGTGGATGAATCCGCACAACACACAGCCGGCACATGAAAGCAGCTTTTGTCCTTGCCCTGGCAAGTGGCACCCTGGTTCCAGTGACGCCAGGGGCAGACCCAGAGCCCGAGCCTTGCAAAGCTGCCCCCGCTCAGGGCACAGCACGCAGCCCACAGCGTCGGTCGTGGGTTTCAGCCCGCCGGGAACACAGAGACTCAGCCGCCCAAAACAGACTGTGTAGGCACAGCCAGTAAAATATTAATCTGCTGCTAAATTACTTAAGATTTGATCCATATAGCACTTAGCACCAAAAAAAGCAGATGTGTGAAAAATACCTACCTTCACATAAGCAAAAAAAGGAAGCATAAAACCGACCTGGTTTCAAGTTTCGCTATAAATTTGAAAGAAAGCCTCTAGGAATAAACCCACCATATTCCTGAGTATTTTTTCTTCATTAGTGGCCATCAGCTTTTTAAAAAACATGCTTTATTTAATTCCTAAGAGCAGCTACCTTGGGTTAGACCAGATGCTCCATTTAGCCTTGGACCACATCTCTTACGTGCCCAGTGGCAAGTGTCGAGGCAACCAGTGAACGAGCAGGGTGGCTATGGAGTGAGCCTGTCCCCATAAGCCCTTCAGGACACCCCACTCCTAGATGGAATTTGTACTGCTTTAACTTCCAGCCATTAGTACTTATAGATGGCTTGGTTATAACTCAATAGAGCTTTATCATCATTTTTGGTAAAAAGAGAATAACAGGTGTCTGTACAATTCACAAAGCACATTTATTCCAGCTGTCTGTTCCCTGGTTTGGAAGTTTATACTTTCACCTTTACAATATTTGTATGAAGTAAGGACTCCTAAGTTTAACACAGTATGCTTTAAATTATACAGTCAGCTCAAAAAATAAGATACACAATGAACATGTATCTTGAAATTATTTATAAATAAACAGGCCCTGAATAAACACAGACACATCATCTAAACCAGTTTAAAAAGGTTGTATTAGTTTCATTTTTATGCTGCTTGTTGTAAAGGACAAATTTGGAAAAATCTGTTGTGATAAAGAGTATATCTGCTGGAAAGAAAATAAATCCTTCTAATAACCTGTGCAATTGCTTTGGAAGTCTGAGCCAAATCTTTTGGCATAAGAGAGGCAAAGCCCTTCATCAGATATAATTAGCCAGAAATCAAGTGACAAAGTATTCAGCAGATACACAAAGCAGGTGTTACATCCGCATCAAAAAAGAAAAGGATAGAACAAGGCAAAAAGAAACTAATATCTTAGGAGAAAGCGTGTGGCATCATGTCCTACATGTAATTTAGAAACTCAGATAAACCACCAAATAAATCAGGCCCATGGCATTCTGGAGCACAGGGGCCAAACCAGTAATTTTAGAATTAAAAAAGAAAAGAAAAAAGACTAAAAATGCAGCTATCCTTGCTTTGGGTATTTCAAGTTTTTCAAAGAGCATCTTTCAAAATTGGTATTTCCACATGATACAGCAATGGGGATGTCTCCCTTTTCTAAAGTTGACCCCTTGTTCAAGGGACGTAATAAATGCAAAGCAATGACCGAAAAAGCTTAGCAAGAATCACACCAATAAGCCCACATTTCTTTGCTCTGGTGTGGGCCAGCACATAGGGAATTTCTAGAAAATACTATGTACAGAAGAGTCATTTTGTTCCTGGCATATGATGGCAGCTGGAGCAGGTCGGTGACCTGCGAGACCCTGAGAGCTCCTTTCTGATGCTGTTTACCATGTTGTCATTTGCACTCATTCATAAAAATAAATGAAAAAAGACAAAAGTCAGAGTAAAATTCTGCCTGTCAAAGCCAACGAGAGGTCTGTCATCAAAAAGGCTTAACCTGTTATATTTTCTCGTTTCATTTACCCTTCAAGAGCAGTGTTTTGTGCTAAACTGTGTTTGCAGCCTGCTCAGAAACGAGCAGTGAGCACATCCATGGACCTTGTGCATCCTCTGGGAGCCCCCGGACAGCTCGGGAGGCAGCCAGCCCCCAAAAATTGCAACCCATAAGCTGCTTCTCTTCAAATACAACATTTTGCTTCAAAAGGACAGGACAGGACTGGCCACTCCATAATTTACACTGTAGGGTTACTTGGTAGGCCCCCGTAGTTTTCTCCTACTTTCTGAGTGCATCAGTGGAGTTAATTCTTTTTTAAATTAAAGTTCAAAAATGTGTTTTCCAACAACAAGGTACTTACAATGACAGCTGAGTTGTTTAAATCCTGAGTCAGACAAAGCACAGCAATTGCTGCTCTGATTCAGCTGACAGCAAAGGTAGCCATCAGGACAATGTTTGTCTCGACAGTTTGAAGCTTTGCTAAAAACTCCTCTCTGCTTTTTGATGTGATTTCTTTCATTATTCTGGTCTTGTTAAGCCATAGGACCAGAACAAACATTGATGGTAAGGAGTCTCAGCTCAGTCACACAGATAATTATAAATTAAATGCGATCATTAAAGTTATAATGTCTGATTTTTTTATTAATCTTAGCTTGTCATTCAAAGCACCCAGAAAATGAAATACATTGTTCATTTTATGATTTTTTCTTAGGATACTTTGGTTACTACTGACAAGCCACAAACAGAAAAGTTAATGTCAAATCATCCACAGTTCAAGCGGGAAAACACTCATTAAATGCAAGACACTGCAGAGTCTTTAACTTCTAATTAACCCTTTCTGCAACATGAGTCAGTTTGGTGACCAGACTGTATGTCTGAGGACACACACGACTCCTGGTTTTCATCTCCATCGCTCCCAAGATGCCAATGTTACTAGCCCACTGGTGGACAAACCTGACAAAAATTCAAGTGGTAGTGAAAAAAATCATGGTGGAAATGAAGCATTGAGCAAAGAAACAGAAAAAAGGAGATCAGAAATACATCCAAATCACGGTGCTTCCTTAGAAGACAGTGAGAGGGGAAGAAAGGTGAATTCAGCAGTGTTGGAAAGAAGGTTACTTGGGGGGGGAATAAGCAGCAAAAAACTCTCATCAGCAGCTGTAGTCATGCATACAGAGAAGTCAAGGTCAGCTTACGAACTGTGCTCCCCACAGGCAGGATCCCTTACCGAAGGATGAAAGCACAACAACTACAGCAATTTTCAGTGGATGGATAACTTGGACACTCAAAGGTTCTCAGCACTGACAGTGTTTAAGGCAGGTTTTCCATTACCACTGAAAATACCTCTGCAGGCTACCATCAGGCTACTTAAAAGAAAAAACAAAAAAAACCCCGAAACCCAAAAAACATCTCTTAATAGTACAGATTGGAATTGATATTGGTAACCTGAACATCATTTTAGAACACATCAACATTTGTTTCTGATTAACGTGCTGAATAACAAAATTACAATTTCTTCTCTCCTAGAAAACCGTGCTGCAATTACAGGGGAACCTGCTAACAGACACCAAAGGGACTGATAATTTTATAGCCATTAAATAATGCAGTGTGATTAATTTGAAGGCACTTTCGCAGGGCCAGATTTCCTTGGCTTTGAGGATAAATTAAGACATTTTTTACTATTAGCACCAGTTAAACTGTATTAAGAGCAATGTCTAATTCACTTCCTTAGTCTCTTACCTGCATTAGAGAGAATTCTCTTCATATTGAATCTCTACCCCTTTTTTCCTGCCACTAAGATAATTTTGTGCTTTACACATGGGCAATACTGGAAATACCAAATATTATCTGCAGCAGACCTTCCAAAAGCTGTCAAGGAATATGTCAAAATACTCAGAGGTCCTTTACCTCTGGACCTCTGGTTCTGCCAACCACTTCTGCATTCACCCATGACTTGGCAGCAAGCTTTGCACAAGACTGCCTGGAAGACGAGCCACATGGGAAGACAGGAGATTAAGAAAGCGTGCCAAAAACTACAAGAATTTGAGAAATTTCCAAAAACATTTGGTGAGAGGAAAAGGAGGATCTACTCCTGTTCCCCATCAAGGGTGCAGTTCTGAGTAGTGGTGTACTCTTTCCCACATATTCATGTTTCCCTTAATTATTGACAAACAAGCAGAACTAGTGACAATAACAGCAGCAACTGTGACAATACAAATTACTTTCATTCTGAAATCCATTTTGCACGTTTATAACCTTTGTTAAAAATATTTATTCACAATACTAAGAGCAGCCATTCACATTTTCTTCTGAAGGCCGATGGGATATACTAAAATAGCCAGTCGAAGCCAGTAAGTCATCAAGAGAATCGTGGCGTTTAAGCAAAGAAAACTCTATTCAGAGTTTTAGAAGGTGCACAGGAATCGGATGGCTCATCTCAGAGAAGGGCACGGCTGAACCTATCGTAGACTGCACCGTTCTTGAGAAAGAGCCTGACAAAGTACCCGCAGCACGGGGAGCCTGCTGGCCTCGCTATTTGGGAAGGGAAACATATTCCTGTAGTTCACCCAAAAGCTAACAAATCGCTGCTATAATCAGTGGGTAATTTAGATGCGTGACTCGAAGAGGGGCATAAAATGGTGGAAAACGATGCACAATATTTTAATAAGTTAACATGGGCAACATTATTAAATCAACATTTTCTAGCCAGCCGCTCTGTCATTTCTATTGCATTTCTCAGCAAACATTAATGTAATTACTTCTTGACTCTTAAACGTTATTTCTAGTCTGATTCCACACACTAGTAAGACATATGTGATCACGTCGGAAAAGGTGTGTAACAGTTTGTGCCTGTTTTCGCAAACCACGGTAACTTTTTGGACGTACTGGCTGGTTCCAGGCAGCGCAGTAGGGTTGAGAAAGTTGCTAAGTTCCCACAAGTTTCATGAAAATAGCATCCTGGGAGAGAAGAGATACTTTATCAGCGTCCCTGCTGAGGGAGAGACTACATCCTGAGGACATATCTTTTATTAGACACCAGAGAATGCTCTTTGAAATGCCACAGTCATAAGAATAGCTTTAGCTGGCACTGGTAAAGACGTCAGGTTAACAGCATAAGGAAATGCATTAGGAAACCAGGCTACAATAATCTGATGTTCCTGTTCCTTGGCATTCAGTCCATCTTTAGGACAAGTTGGCCCATTTTTCCAGAGGTTTTTACTACTCAGGAGTGCCAGGAATCTTGAGTTGAGTCCAACTATGCGAAGTTGGATAAATGATGCTCCTAGTCACAAAATCATTTCTCACTGAAATTCTACTTGAGCATTTTGTGTGCAACACGACTGAGAAGACAGCTACATAAAGGATGCGAATTTTAATATCTTTGCTCAATTTTGAAACATTCTTTCCTTTTATATTAGTGCAGCATTAGACAGCAATTTAAGGAAAATACCCACCTCACTGGTACTTGAACGAAGACACAGCATTTTTTATCACAAAATGGAGTCTGACATGGCCCATTAAATTAATCTTTCTGTCTACTTGGTGGCCATTAGTAAAATAAAACTCCCAGCTTGGTTCTGTCCATAAGCAGCATGCATTTAAAAAGTATATTTCTTTCATGCCAGAAGACAGTCAAGTCCTGCAGCAGAGTGACCACTCTGTCCACAGCTTGATCAATATCCTTTTATTAATTTTGCTTTATTCTGGATTGTAGCCTCTACAGTTTGACAGCGTTGCAACACATCAAGAAAGTTAATCTTGCTTACAAGATAGTATCAGAATTTGAGTTTTTTGACTTTTTATCCATATCTCCATGTTTCAGCCACAAGTCTCCCATCCTCAAGGTTGGGATGTCTCTCAGAACTGAAGTTGGAAACAAACTGAAGAAGAAACAGTTTCTAGGTTTAACCTATGATCGAAGCTCTGTTAAACTACAGATTCTTCTTGATTGCTTTCAGTCTCATCACCTGTCTTCCATAATTTCATCTACCAAAGGAAACAATGATTTTGTGACAAAGCCATCGTTCCTTCTCTTACCCAAGAACGCTGCAGACCATGGTCTGTCAGCCTGCTGTTCAAGCACCATCATAAGGATCATATCACAGTCAGAAGCAGCACCATATTATGGCCATCAGAAAAAAATCCCCCCAAACTTGCATTACTTGATAGCACCAGCCTCAGACTGATCCTCCCAGCTTGGAGCTGTACACTCACTCGTTACAAGGCACAGGTCCCACAGAGGTGCTGCATGTCCCGCCAGCACCACGAGAACACAGCACCCACTATTTGCCAGGTATTTGCTAGCACTTTCAGCCTCTCCTTTAGCACCAGGCAAGCACCAGGGTTTTAAAAAATGCATTTGGGCAAGACGTATAGTTATGCTTTTGGGTAACAAATCAGAAACAAAATTTTACAACTAAAATGAATACGAAACAGCAATATACTTAATAAATTAATACCTGTCTAGTTGCTTGCTGCTTTTCAGCCAGGACACCAAAGAGAGATCAGCCATGAGGATACACCATGAAATCCAGTTTTTTGCTCTGAGCACTTACTTTCTACTTGCAGTCTTTACAAGCTTCGAGGAAAAATGCCCTAATTTTGAGTAGTAACTGTCCTATAGGTAAGCCCTCACTTCTAGGTCTAAGGCTAGCCAGAGGGCTGGTGATCCAGCTCCCTGTATGGAGGCACCACATTGAAAATCTTTCTTCTGTTGTTCTGCTTCCTTTAGCACAAATCTAGATTCTTACTTTTTATCCAAAGCCAATGTAGCTTTGATGACTCCTATCTCGCTCCCCTATTGCCTTCTGGAGCCGGAGGCCATGGCCATGAATGTAAATTCCTTGGAAGGATCTCTCTAAATGACCACTTTTGATATTTAATAATGCTTCTCTCTGCCCATCAGTTATTTCTCCCTTAGGTTAGCAACAAGGCTATTCCTGTGCCCTGTTGATTAAAAGTCACTTTTCCCTGTTCTGCTCAACTGCTATTTCCTGCCCAGGCTGAACTCCTCCTTGACACAAAGCTACAGCTGGCCTCCATTTAACATTACAAAGGCCAACATGTTATAAAGATCTTCTCTGAATCTCATGATATAACACCAGCTTCCATACAGACCCGTAAGAAGCATTTTTACATTAACAGACTGAGAATAAACTGTTTCATCGAGACGTGTACATGAAAGCAAGTATCTCCTTGTCCTTTCTCCAACAGGGAGCCCATCTTACAGAGTACTCTTGTGTCCACAGAAATTTGAGGTGGGTGTCAGCTGCAGCACGCTGCCCATAGCTTCACAGCTCCCATAGCCCTGCTGGGACTCTCTGCCAGTGTCACTCCACGGACCTCCCCAGAGCAGCCCAGACTAACAAGTGTGCCACGGTGGCTTCAAATCTCAGCAGCCTCCCTCTATTGGGAGAGCTCCAAGCAGGACAGCTTGCTTCTTGTATCAATCCACAGTGTAACTAATCTTTACCACAGAAGCATAGCCACATTTAATTAATGCTCTAAGACGTATAATAATACACACACAAAAATGAAGGTTAAGTTCAAATCTAAGCTGGAAGGATGAAACACACTTCTAGTTTTAATGTGTTCAGTAGTCTGCTTTCCCTCAGTCCAGCAATGCACCACGTCTGAGCCAAGGTCCCAAATCAGCAGATGGCTTAACCAATTCTAAAATAAGTTCCCTCCTAACCCCAATGGCAGATGGCAACACCACAGAGATACAAGAAAGATGAAGTTGTTCCAGCTTGCAGCAGGAAGCCAAAGCAAAACATCAATCTCATGAACCAGAAACTCTAGAACTTTGTATTTCTTCTCCTGGCAGGATAACTACCAATAACGCTATTTGAAAAGCATGCGAATGCAAATTTGGAAGACAATTTCATAGGGATCATTAAGAAGATCAGAAAATTCAGGAAGTTTACCTGCACTGTAAATATTTCTTCCTCAAATACTTGTAGGTATAGAGCGGCAGAACGGTAACAATAAAACACAGGAATCAAAGTGGCCTTCAGGCAGTAAGCTACCTATCACCCACCAATTTTATTTAATGAATTTGCATGAAATCAGGGACTAATGAATAACAAGTAACATGGTATATCCAATGGAGAGAAAGCAAGCAGGAGTTTTCTCTCTATTATTCAGCAGCTGCCAGGAGCTGGCTCACAAAGCATGATGGACTGGATCTTTTCTGACATCATTAAAATTAAAAAGGAAATGGTTTTCTATTATTAATTATAGAAGCGTACCTCTTGTTCTTGGAGCTCTCAGAAACGGTGAAACAGCACCCGGTCGCAGTACTTTGTAGACATATAAACCTCAGCAGACAATAAGATGCTTGGAAGAGTTTGCCTCAGACTCAACAAAATGTCAAGTTTACTTTCCATCTGCCAGAGCAAACCTGTTTTATTGGAAGCCACTACAGAAATAGCACCAAAGACCTGCCAGCCTTAATGTGACACACACAAAAGTCCACCCTCCACAAAAGTCCTCCACATCTTCTCACTTTTAAACTCCCTCTTTGAAATCACTTGAAGAGGTTGCAACCCAGCTACCTCTTCTATGGAGTGGCAAAATCCCTGAGACCAGTGAAGCTAAAGCCAGGGCAAATGAAGGCAGAACCAGGTCCTGTCACACATGCACAGATTTTATTTGGTAACATGTAGATATTATAAAGATGACAACAGAAAAGGAAACAACTTTCAGGTTAAGAAAGAAAATGTTTGCTTCGTAACTTCATTAACCTGCAGTTAATGGCATCGGATTTCCTTTCATATTTGTAAATAAACAATGCTCACATGTCTTTCTGGGTTAAGAATTCCACAAGAACGACAACATTATAGCACACAGGCTTGTAAAATTAACTTACTGTTATGTTTTGTGCTACTGCTCTCCCCGCTCGGTCCTTTCTACTCTTACTCTGCTGCAAAATGCAACAAGTCACCAAGGACGTGGGACTTGTGACCCACCTCCCCAGAGAAGCGTCCCACCTCACCCCCAGGAACAACATGGACTCTCCAATTGCCTCAACTCCAACAGACTCTTATTCCCAACGCTTACGACACAAGAGGCAAATTCAGCCACCAGGCTATTCAGTAGTCTGAAGAGCCTTCCCAGTTCAAATACATGCACCAGCACTTTTCCAAATCTTCTAGCAGCACAGATTGGGTCTTCAAAATTTCTATTCAGAGACTTCTAAAATTCGATCTAGACCATTGACTTCATTAAAACAAACAAACAAAAAAAACCCTCCTCAACGTAAATTGTATTAACATGTCTCTGTATAGTAAGTAAATTATAAACCAAGTTTGAAGACAAGAGTTTCTATTGAGTTTTCTTGAGTTTGAGGCAAACTCTCCCAAGTACTGTCATTGCTTCATAGTTTCCAGGAAGTTTCTGGATTTTATATGCAAAAGTTGTAATTCTATAATATCTTTAATGTAATCCTATAATATGATAACGACATAGAAAAGCTTTTTTTATAAAGTTATCACATCATAGAATTGCATTCACTATATTACAGAATTATAAAGCTGCATGAATGGGCCATGGCAGAAGCTTACAGTGAAATCCTACTCCCACTCACATCAACCTTCCAGAACATCAGCTGCAGAAAATGTAATGAAAAGCCTGAAACCCAGAAGCAATGTTTTGAAAGCTCAAAAAAGTCAGAAACACGTGAAAAGGCAAAGCACCCTCTATTAGCAGCATTACAGCCTTGCCAACCTGTAGACCCCAAACACTTCTAGGTCAAGTTTGGAGGTTCTTGATAAGGTTAAAAATGCACAGAAATTCATAGGTATCTGCATGGTCACTCCAGGACAAACGCTCCAGCAGACTGTCAATGCGACTCACCTACTAACAGTTCTTACCTCTCTCTCACTTGGAAGATGTTTCCTTTACTTATCTACAGACTTCTTCTTTGCTTGTCTTGCAAATGATGCATCTTCTTTTTCTTATCTATGGACTTCTTGGGGGTGAGGGACTTTCTTTTTTGATCCCACTTGCAAATTCTCAAAGCATCTCAAGATTAGGCATTTTGTACAACTTTGTATCGTGAGAAGTGTTTTGGTAAACTAGCATAAATACCAGAATATTTAGTCTGTATCATATCCATAAGGAAATCCAGAGAAAAGAAATAAAAATAAAAAAAAAGAAAGAAAACAAGAAAAGATCCTTTCTCTAAAAAGTAATGACTTGCTCGCTCTAATGTAAATACTATTAGAGTATTCCCGTGACATAGAGATGGTTACCTGAAAAGCTACATTGTACTTAGATTTTTCCATAACTCTTCGCTATCCTTATTAGGTCATTTGAGACTTAATAGTATGCTGCTTATAATTAACCTGACCTATAAAAAAAACCTGTTAATATTGGCAGCGATGCTGGTACTAGCAGAGCAAGTTATAGACACTGAAGTTAATTATATTCAGACTAAAGTAAATTTGGGAAACGTTATTTGCATGCACTCAGCATTTGGCTACCTTTCAAATTACAATCTACGGTAAACGCAGATCTTCATTTCCCCAATGAACTTTTATGGGCTTCTGTTACAACAGTTAGCAGTTTTGTGAAGGAAAAGTTCCCTGGGTAGGGACCAAATGTCCAGAAGTGAGCAGGCAATTCAACACCTTCACCTCCAGAAAGCATCCCTCCACCTCCACCAGGAAGCCTGGCGCCCTTCATCCACCCCCAGCTGTCACTGGTGAGGGAGAGGAAGGACCAGTGTCCATTTACTGCACCCATCCTGCTTTTTCTCATTACAGCTTCCACAGCTGCAAGCCAGATGAATGAACACAGAAGCACTACTTCCAATGGCACTCTTCAGCACCTTACAAAATTTTACCCAGGTATTCCTAGAAGCTGTTAGAATCCTGAAAACTGTCTCCCTCCCCAGAGATACATTACAGGCTCCTCAGCCACATCTCATAACTAACTCCTATTATTAGACTCCAAAATAAATATAGAGAGAGTGGAAGAAAAAAAGAGACATCTCATCTTGCACTAATCTCTTAGTAATAAAAGTAAATCCCACTGCTAATTTAGAATAATAAATATGAATTATGTGCATTTACATAAATATCAATTATATAAGTTAATATTAAAAAAGAATACATAAAAGTTAATATTAAAAAAGAATACATAACTCACACTTAGCCACCAAAGAAATATGTTTGCATTCATTCCTGCATTGAAAATAACAGAAATAACAACTAGACTGGATATTTAACATCGCCATCAGCTAGTTATGGCTGAAGCAACGACGTGTCTCTGAACTACAAGGAATTTAAAATACTCTACAGTAGAAGTTATCGTATCTATTAATTACGTTAATACTGACACATGTTTTACAGAATTTCATTTTGATTTTAGTAACAACTCCACACTGCAATGTGCTACAGCAGCCACTCTGCAACAGATGTCCTCACCGAATCACATCTTAGTACATATAGTTTATCTATTTTTCAATTAATATCTCTAGGTTACAAATCAGCAAATTCAAAATTGTTGTTCTAATCAGTAACTGCTGACTTTGCTCAGTCAGTACCCTCATGGATTACTTCTTACACTCAAGTCAGAATTTGGATTAAAGGATGTTCTGGCAACAAGAAATTTCTAACTGTAAGAGCGTAGTGCAGAACAATATCAAGCAAAATTCCAACAAAAGGTAGATACCATCTACTATAAACAGGTAATCTGGGGTGGAGAAGACAGGAAGAAGTCTGTAGGCAGAAGGCAGCCCCCTAGAGAAGCAGACAGGGGCTGGAAACGAGCTGTGCACCATTGTGTTGTCCTTGCCTTTCTGCACCAAGTTGAACAGAGCTTATATGTGCCCTCAAAAAAATCACATCGGAGATTTTTCTGAAAACCTCTCTCCATCAGAAAACTGTAGCTAAGCTCCTCTCATTCTAATTCCTCTCACATCAAAATTAACAATATAGAGGGAGCGGGGGAAAATTCAGTATATCTTATTATCCCAAGGACCCCATCCAGTATCTTCCTCCTCATACTCCTTCCCCAACCTTGTAATCTCTAAATCTTCCAGACAAAGCCATTTATACTCACAGGCAATTGTGCTGCTGAACCTCAAACTACAGCTGAGGAAACACATTTGAAAGGCAAAACAGCTTTTAGTGGCATAATGTCAAAAGCAGCTGAAAATACACAGTGGTTCATCAAAAAGGACAATTCTTCAGGAAATGATTAGTGGTTATTTTCAGAATCACAATAACGTGCTCAGAGCTGCACAGAACAAAAGACGTATATGGTCGCTGTCACATGAAGTTTACTGTAACAGACACTTGAAAGACAAAACGAGAAGGCTCAAATTCTATTCTCATTTGCCCTTATTTTAAATAAGACAAAATCCCAGTGTCTCCAGTGCTTCCAGACACCTCACTGAAATTACTAGCTAATGATGCTAGAATCGAATCCATTTTGCTTCATTCTGCTTTTACGCTTTAAATTTATACTCAATTTCTTTAATACAAATTCATTTGTTGAACCTACTAAGAAGTTATAGAACCTAAAGAACAAAGACCACCATAGCCTCAAGTGTCATCCACGACGTTGGCTTCCAGGAGATCCCAGAAGGACCAGAAGGCAGGGCAGCCTTGCTGCTATGGCCAACTAGCAAATAACACTCTAAGCCACATGATTTCCCAGGTCCTCATCTAATTCCAGCTTTATCAGAGAATACCTTCCTAAAACTGTTTAATCCTCAAATCTTATTGTTCAGTCCACAGTTTCAGCAAGTCCCTCTCCTTGTTGTAAAGCGTAGAATAAACTTGCCTTGAGATGCCAACCAAATCCTAGGTTTTACCACTGAAACAGCTGGATTTCAGTGCCAGCAGGTGGAAAAAAATCCCTGAGCTGTTCTTGAAGTCAATGAAGTGGACTGTTGGATCTTTGAGGGAAGAAGAGAGTTATATGATTGTACGATTGCTAACAGGACTTGAACACTATTTTATTAAGATCACACAGATTTCAATCAGGATGTTCATTAAGAAATTTCATCCTTTAAAATAACTTTGTAGAATTCTACTCAACTTATTGTCCAATCAATCTGTGTTTCACAGAGGTAAGAGGCACTCCACACTCAAAGGTTTATTTTCTCCTCATTTGCTCTCAGAAAAGTAGGCATCATAGCTGCACATGCCTTGAAGCTACAACAGAAATTCCTTCTTTGCATGGGAGACTCTGTCACCGTCTCTATACTGGTTTGCTTCTTACTCTGAAACAGCCCCTCGGGTTTTCATGGTTGTTTTGCTGGAGTAAGAAACTACCAAAATGAGCAAGACAATCAAGATCTAGCCCTAAAATAAGGTGGGCAACAAAGCTGTTATCCTGTTATCTGTGGAGCTGTCAAGCCTTCCTCAGCTTTTGGAAGAATCATTTATACAAATATTTAAGCCCTCAAAGCCAACACATTTACCAATCATTTAGACATAATCATCTTGTCACTTACATACAGCTCAACAAACATGTCATTGGGGAAACCCTACAGTGTAATTAACGTTGGGTTGAATGACAACTGAAGAAAAACATTATAAGCGTTTTCATTCAAACCTGAAAGGCAATATCGAGTATGTCAACACTCACTTCACCAGGAAGATTGATTTTCCCCATTATTATTCTTAATTGTACACATGTAGCTTTCAATTTAGTTTCACTGAGGATTTTAATCATGGCTTGGCTTTAAGGTTTTCTCTTTAGCAGTGCCGTCCAAACTCTTATTCTCAGGAACACAAGAGATCAAGCAATGTCACCTGACAGCACAGTTAAGAGGTCTGATGGTCAGAGAGGAGAGAAAAGAAAGAGAAAAACTTACTTTAATTTTTATGAACTTTCAATTTTGTAGGTAAAATTTTAAAAAGAAACAGTCAGTGCCAGTTCCACTCCAATAATCATGGTATTTTCCTAAATATACCCTCTAGTTCTCTGAAGGAACTGTGCCCTCAAAAGGTCTTCTTTTGCTGTCAGTGTTGTTAAATTTCAAAGAGTGAAACAACTTGCAGACATGTTTACCTATGTTATAATATATTTCCTCTACAGATGATACATGGACAGATATCTCTGTATCATTTTAAACTACACACGCAACCATTCTCTAAGCAGCACAACAGCCCAAAGCTCCGAGATGCAGCAAAGCCTCACCAGCACATCTGAATTCTGCATAAAGTGCTATTAGCGTCTGATTAAATATTAATTACAAGAATGTAGTTGTACAGCATTTAACTGGGGAAAGGCCATTAGCGAATCGCAATTTTTCTGCCAAAAAATACCTAGCACAGCACAATGTTACTTTCTGCCCTATTTAATATGGCTCACAAGGAGGTAGTAAGTGGCCTGAAAGCATCAGTCCCACCCAGTGGCAAAGGCTGTGGTCCACAAGACAAGGACAAGAGGAAATGGGCACACACTTGAATATAAGAAGTTCCACCTAAACATGAGGAAGAACTTCTTTCCTGTGAGGGTGGCAGAGCCCTGGAAGAGGCTGCCCAGGGAGGTGGTGGAGTCTCCTTCTCTGGAGACATTCCAAACCCGCCTGGACAAGTTGCTGTGCAACCTGCTCTGGGTGGCCCTGCTTTGGCAGGGGGTTGGACTAGATGATCTCCAGAGGTCCCTTCCAACCCCATGTGATTCTGTGGCGCAGGAGGCATAACAGGTCCAGGTCCCTCCCCTGTGTTGAAGAGCCCATCTCACATCCCCAGAGACTGCTCTAGCACTCAAAATTGTCTGGGAGTGGTTTCTCTCAGAGTCTGCCTGAACACTGCAAGATACTGATCTTTGGGCATTTTAGTTCAAGTCTCTGAATGTGCCTTAGAAAAAGCAGCCACCTCTGAGATGCACCCTTTAGCTACCAGGCTACTGATCCATTCACACCTCCTCAGTGCCTCCATGCCTCATGCCAGCACTTTATTTAAGTGATTTATTAAGTGACTCGTGGGGTAGAGTCGAAGTGTAAAATTTACTTCCTGCTTCCTCTCACCGAAACACCTCCCTTACATTTTTTTCACACACTTCTCTCCTGTTCAAGGTGCCCTCTAGGTTTTCACACGTTTCACTAGAGCACGGAAATATTTTATAGCACTCACGAGAGCGCCGGATGGCAGAGACACATGATCCCTGTCTGAGGAACTCACATCCCAGGGAAGCAGGCAAGGGCCAGGCAGTTCGGTGTCACAGTTACTGACCTCTGGGAGATGTTCTTCCTGGGCCTTCCCACTTGCTGGCTCCTCTCCTACGTGTCCTCCACAGCCCTTGCTTTCCAGGAGGCATCTTTACAGCCCTGAGCTGTGCCTGCAGGAATTGCTCTGCTGTTCTTTTTTGTTTGTTTGTTTGTTTCCCAAATTTCTTTCAGTGACTTTTTCTGCTTCTTGCTCTTCTCTCCTTCTCCATTCCTTTGTTAGCTTGGTTTGATATGACTAAAATGAAACCTATTATCACTTTTGATATGAAGGACAAACCCAACCATGCTATTCCTCCCTGTAACACTGAACACATTAAATGCTTAGGAATTAGGAAGTCATCAAGCTATGCGAGTTAACTATTTTTTCAGAGAAATCTATGCAATGAAAAAAGGGCACCAACTCAGAAGCACCTTGAGGTTGGCTGGAGAAGTTGGGCATCCTCAGTCAGGATGAACCAGCTCCCTGCAACTCCGTACCACTTCTGTCAGCTTCCCAAAGCACTTCCTCTCAAGTGATCTGTAGTGCCACATTTTCAGTACTTTCTGTGTCCGCAAAGCAGTTGCTAATGGAAAGCTGGCAATCTCCAAGAGGATTAGAAACAAGGCATGCAACCTGGTAGAGCACCATCACATTAAGAGCTCCCAAGAGCTCTACGGGAAGCCCTTCTCCCGCCTGGGACCCGTGAAAACCAGTGCTGCAAATAGCACCACATGCAGAAGCAACAAAACTACGCCTGGGGACAGAATTTGGGAACGTTTCCCCCCTCTTTGCCCATTCTTTGCCTGCAGCTGCCTTAAATACACGTGAAATTGCTCCATGTGATCCAACATCCTCAGTTTCTACATTGGGTTTCAGAATAACAGAACAAGCTGAGCTTGTGAGTTTTCTGCTATAGTTGTCGCCTCTGTATTAAATAGGTTATGCTGAATGCTGAGGGAGAAAGAAGAAAGAAGATTTCTTCTTCTTAAGTGTTGTCAGCATAGGATTAGCCTACTAGGAGATGAATGCCAAGGAACCTCTCACTGGGCAGCCTGGATTCAGGCACTCTCAAGCTGCAGATGCCCTGGGAGAGCACAGGCTTTTATTTGCAGATACACTTGATCCTAGCTTACACTTGTAATTATTTGTCACTGCTCATCTCCATAGAAATGAAAGGATTTACATCTATTTAAATAACTGGTTTAGAATAATAGGTAAGGATTTGACGAATTTTCAAACTATCTTACAAAGACAATTAAAAGCGTTCAGTCTGTGTTATCTAAAAAGCTGCTAGGGCAGAGAAGCAAAGAAACCAGTATTATTCCCCCTCCTTTCACTAATGCATTTTTATGTTCTGCATACTTATATTTTTAGCTATGCACTTTTAAAATTGATAAATGGAGAGCTGCAAGCACTATCTGAATGTTACATCTAGGATTACTGTGCCATTTCTCAGGAGTCACAGGGAAAATTTTTAATACATACTTTTTTTGTAGTGTTGCTCTCCTTTCCTATGATTTTCAATCTTCTACTGCAGCATTTGAAAACAGAAGTGACCAAGAAAGCCCAGCAATTAATTGCAGAAGCAGTGACTGCAACAAGAAGTTGGTATAATAGATTTAAAATAGGCTAGTGCTCCAATGCCTCTGCCTTCCACAGTCAGTAGGCATAAATCCCAGCTCATTCTTTGAAATCAGAAGCAGGTTGCTGATGCAGACAGCTCCAGTTTCACCTGGGAGGTAACGAGGTGAAGTCATTACATTAGGAGAGAAAAAAAAAAATACAGCCAGCTGACTATGCTCCATTTAACTCATCGGCTCCCCAGTGGGAAGCATCAACAGCAGGGGTGCAGCTGACAAGTGAAAAGCTGCTTTCTATAACACTTTACTACCCATTTGGGTGCTGTCGGAAGAGCAAATAGTTAAAAGGCCGCAGAGGAACAGAGCCCTATCAAAGCAATCTGCAGAGGTACCCTTTGTGGCTGGGAGGCAAGGATTCAGCAAGCTCCTGGGTTGGTGCAAGGCTTTGTCCCTTGAATTGGGTTAGAAATTAGTTTTCTCAAAAATGCCTGCCCAGACTGTGCAGTGCTTTGTAGTATTGACAGAATATAAAGTCCTTGCTTTTAGACCTTGGAGTACATAAAGGGTGGGTGACAATAGGATTTAACATCTCTCTTCCTACTCTGTATGTCTTTGTTACCATCTAAAAAAAAAAGTCTATAGGCAGTACAATGAAGGAAGTCTGGTTTCTTAATAGATGTACCTTGTGTTTCACTGTGAGCTCTACTTAAATCATCTCACATGGCCGGGCCGCTTAGAACATCTCCTGTGCTTGTGCCAGTTCTCCTGTCTGAAGCAGATAAAGTCACCCCACACCTTTCACCTCATGGAGAGCTTTGACTCCTTTCTCTTCACAAAATGTGCAAGACCATAACATACTTGTTACCTCCACCCAGTCACATTGGCCAACTGGCTCAAAATTTTCTGCATGAGATGACCTGACAGTCACACAACACAGTTGTGAATACATCCTTATATTCACAGAACACAGCTGTGAATGCATCTTTTCCATGGGAAACCAGGCTAAAATTACAATAGAAATATATCCAGCAGTAACACAGTTTCTCCCCGCTTCCCTCATACAGATTCTGTGCTCATTACCTGCAAGATTTGCAAAACTGTCCCTAATTAACCTGGATTAAGCCTCCAAAACACTTCAGACTCCCTGTTTAGCAACATTGGGACCCTGGAGTGCACCCACAAATTTGCCAAAATTTGATTCTCTCAGGGCAAACACCATTAGAGAGCGCTCAATTTCAGCACTTTTCTGTTGTCATTGAACTTGCACATCTCTACAGTCACAACTGCATGACGCAGATAGAGGGATGACTGTCGAAATACAGGAGCTACTTCTAATATAGTCAAGACTTTACTGCTTAAAATCAGAAATCATCAGAAAAATTGGTATGTGTCGTAGAATCACGTATCTCCACCATCGCTTTCACCTGCAGCAGCAGACAAGTTAATCTTGCTATAGCTATCCAAAAGAATGGTTCTTCCTCCAGTACCAATATTTGGGTCGAGTACAACAGATAAAAAATATGACATTAGCATGTGAATAGCCTCTACCAGTGGAAGGAGGAAGATGGGGCTCCTACTGATTGCTGGCAAGAAGACAGAGAACTGCCCAACACGTCACGCTTTCTGAGCAAGGGGAGAATAAAACAATTTTCAACCTTGTGCTTCTCAGTCAGCCGCAAGGAAGCCAGCAGCACCAGGCCACCACTGACCTCGAGCAGCTAACTGGCAGCTGCTTTCTTTCACAGCACTCCAAGGCACTCGTGGCCACCACCGCTGCCATGACTTGTCCTTCCCAGTACGGCTCCTGTCCTGTTCAAAGCAGCAACTAAGCAAAGATAACGATCTAATCCTGTTTATTGATCAATAATTAACTTGATTATCATCAGCAGAAATGAGCTTCCTGAGCAAAATTTACCCAGTGGCCTCACCATCAGATACTCTATCCTTCCCTCCTAAAAAAACCATTAATAATTGCCATTAGCAAGAGAATTACAGTTTCTTCATGGACCCTTCCAAACAGGGAGGTCACTCATCTGCAGCCTAAAGGAATCTGCCCCAAAATCCAAAAGTCCAAAGATTATACAAAGTTACTTAAACACTTGGGTGAGCACCACTGACCTACACCCAGCCAGAAAACACAGCAGCATTTGATCCATCTTCTGCCAGGTTTACAGCCTTGATAGCCAGCTGGGCAGCCTTGACCTGCATCTCTTCAATTTGAGAATCACTGGAAATTTCCTCACAGCTGGGGGGCAGCTGCACCTCATTGAGACAGACATCGTTAATCAGAGTGTCCTCAATCTTAACGATGGCTGCAGTTGCAACTTCACAGATACTAACGTGAGGATGGACTATGGAGAACTACTTATGAAAAAAATGTACTTTCTAATCTTGTTTTCCTGTTGTATTCAAGACACTGTGATTTGCCATGTTGAAAAGCAAACGTGTAGGAAGAAACCTATATTCTTTCTCCACATACCAGGAATATGTCTTTTATGTCTTCCCTTTGCTGTCTCCTAAGCAGTGCAACAACAGTTGGAAAAGATTTCTAGGAGAAAAGAGAGTCAGAGTCTAGGACACGAGCAACATCTATTTTGTTTTCCCTCTTAGCAAGTCTCCAGAATTTTAATAATTAGTAGATGCCCTCTCTAAGAAGGAGTTTCAGTGTCAGAACAGAAACATATAAACAGCAAGAAAATAAAGGAATAGAAGTGTCAATTCACTAAGGTCATTTTTACACTTCTTAAAAAAAAAAAAATCAAGTTCAAGGTTGAGTAAACCACTATTGGGTTTTTCCATTATTGTTACTGACAGATAAAAATGTCTTTGATTTGTGTGCTGCTACTTTTTCCAGTGAAGATATGAGTGCACATTTGCATTTGTGCATCGCCTTCTGTCTGAATTTAAGATTTGCTTTTTGGTGTATTGGGAAATTTTAGTAACACTCTACTAATATTTTTAGTTAGCAGATAGGTACTTACACTTTCAGCTAAATTAAGGACAAGGCTTTCTGTCTGGGAATTACATTATTTTTCGTTGCTGATACTTTTCTCAAAATGACTTTTCTCAAAAGGACTTCAAATTTTATATTCCTTCTTCATTTGTAGTTGTTCGGTTCGAAAAAGCACTTATTTAGAAACTAATGAAGTGTTTACATTAGGATCATTGTACTGGTTTCATAAATAAGAAATCATGCTTTATTTAACTATCTAGCAATATAAATAGCTGTCATTCCAAATATGCATTATCTTTATCATTCCTAAGAATGGGTTTTAAATGTTAAATGCACATTTTGGTATCTTTTCATTGTATTTTTCACATAATGCTCTGGAATGATTAAAAGTTCCAATGAATCTTCCCTTATCCAAACTGCTTATTAGATTACTTTTTCTGGTTTAAAAAGTTGGTTTTCTCCCACACATAATCAGCCAAGCAGTTTGCCAACAGAAATACTGGTGCAAACAATGAAAACAGAATTACAAATGCCTAATAGCTAGACATTTATAACATAAATAAGGGTATAGAACACGTGACAACATGTTTTCAGAAAACCAAAAGAGATGTATTGAATTTGGAATATTAAATTGTGGAAAAGACCTAAGGCAAACCAAGAATTAGACACCAAAATATTTTATGAATGTCTCTGAAAAAAATCCATAGCTAGTAAGTCAATTTCTAAAACTAACCTATGTGTTTTTTGTTTTTCAGTCCTAACTAGTATAGATGAAATAAAAGAAAGAAACAAAAATAGCGAAGTTGTGCAATAAAGAATTTAAGTCAAATACAGGCAAAGTTAGTGGAAAAATTCCTTTTGCCTTATTATGATGTTTATACCAAGCTTTAATTGTATCAACATGAAGATATTACACAGATTTCCAAAGAAATACAGTCCATAGCATTCTAACTGCATTTTCTTTTTGCTTTAGTAGCATGGCATCTTTGTTGTTTGTCGTTTACTCCTTCCCCATTTCATGACTCCTTTACACCACTAGACTAAGGTTACTCGAGTAGTGGTAGTCTCCCTTTTTTTTTTTCTGTTTTCTTTCCCTTCCAAGATTAATTCATATTCATATACTACCACAAATCTTCCCCAGACCATGTGGGAATAATTTCAACCTGGCCCAGGGTCATTTCTGTCATTATTGGCTACTCATTCCCATTAGAAGCTGTTACCCATCCTATTATTCAATATAGAAATGAAATCCTGTATTATCTATTCCCTGCATCACGGTGATGCTGGGGTTTACCTCCTGCCATTTGAGCAGTTTGTGACAGCAACGAGACAACCACCACTCTTAGAAGGTTTGCAGAGGCAGCTCCTCTGCTCGTTCAACAGATGATGCAAACTAAGTCATCTCACTTCTACCCAATATATTACTAGGCTGTGGTATTATGTATATAAACCATTCTGTATTAGGCAGCAAAGATTCCATTGAAAAGAGGTCAGCATTTACAACTCCAGTAACAGTAATAAATAATAAAAGAAAAGGATTTTTTTTTTTTTTTTAAGTTTCCCTGGTAGAAATGTGCAAGTGTTCAGCAGGGTGAAACTAGGCAATGACATTGCTTCCCAGCAACTAACTGATCCTGGAGCATGGAAAAATTATTTACTTTCTGCAGGAAAAAGAAACCTGATTTCCTCTCTAGAGAACAGCCAAACAACCTTTACCCACAGCAATTGGGGAAAACAGAGGCTGTAGTGAGAGAACCAAGTCCATCCACTTCTGTGGACTTCTGGACAGTATTATGAGAGGACCAGCTCTCTCCCAGAGCCAGCTCAAAAAAGAGCTTTCCACCAGCTAACACACCTGCCTTTCTTCTCATTTATTTTTGAATGTAGCAATAGACTTTTCGGGATGACTTTTCTGACCTCGTCTTCTACCTCCACCCCATGATCTTGAAATGCATATTTCTGTGACCCTTACAGCACTGTTTTATCTGACACCAGAAGCAAGGAGAGGAACTTAGGATGGCCCAGCAAACACCAAGACAAAGAAGAGAATCACGGGATACCATCTGTAATTGTAAAATCCAAGGCTGTCACCGCTTCTTCATTCAGGACACAGGCTAGATCTGGACTTGGGACAAATCCCAGTGGCAGTAGCTGAGTAGTGCTCTGAAAATGAGGCGAAGCATTACAGGACTTGCAAGATGATTTCATGATTCGGATAACTACATATTTCCCTGAAGGACGTGTTTCTATCCCTGCCCAGGCTCTAAAGGGTATGCATAGTCAATCTGGCAGACTCGAGGTCACCCTGCCCTTTCTCCAAGTCAACATGAGCTTAACCTGCTGGTGAGCTGATCCAAGACCATGTTCATCCACAGCACAAAGCCCATGCTGATATGGCCCACACAGAAAGTCAAGCAATCGGCTGCATGTGAGGTGCCTGAAGTCAAGTAGAGGGAAGTATTTACTAAAAATGCAAGTTTTTCAACTGAGGTGCGTTTGGCTGAACCCCATCATGCCCAAGGGTAGACTGTGTCCTGTCTCAACAGCTGCCACAAAGAAGGTGTGCTGTTCAGGGCAGTTCTCCTGGGTTCTTCTGACAGCTATCCTATCATGTCAGGAAGCAAAAAAAGAGCTTTCCACGAGGCAGAGATCTGCTCAAGGCTAGGCACTGTGGACTTTGGTTAAACCAAAATCAAGAGAAGCAAAGCAGCAGAGATCAGAAGAAAGACACAAACGCCCAGATGACATCGGACTCACACGTTTTTGCTGCTGGAGAAGGAAGCCAGCTGAAGCAGCCTGATAACCACACGTGGTACGATCAACAACTTCCACGGTGAGCCAGATGGGAGCAGGAAGAAGAAAAGATGGCACAGAAACCAAGCCCGTTAGTAAATGATGGAAAGTAATTCCATGGAGAGCTGCCTTAACAGTGTCTCTAAAACTTCTGTGTAAACAGCCCTCCAAAGGAGGACCTCACAAGAAATCTGAAATAGGTGCTGGAGTCAGAGTGCTCAGCAGCCTGCAGCTACCCACAGGCTGGAAGCGTCCTGCTCACGAGCACCGGGGCTGAGAGGCTCACGGGCACTTGTCCACCCTCCCAGCCACACAGACCCTGACACCACTCGTCTCCAGCAGCAGGAGCAAGCTCTGCTGCCTTCACCGCACACCCACCCGGTCCCAGAGCATCTACCTCTTGCGTGGGGGCCACCTCTGTCCCTGGCTGCTGCCTTTGCCAACGGATAATAAACGCTGCCCTTCTTCCTATGTATTTGTATGCAATAACACTGCATGGCCCAGCAAACGCAAGGTGTGTTGCACACTTGAGTTTTACTTGCAGAATTCTACATCTAAACTAGTATTCCCAACGGTGGTATACAGTTGAATTAACCTGTAAATATTCTAGGAGTTGAAACACTAAAAGGATGCAGACTGTGCTGTTTTATTTTTAAACAGGCAGCTACTGCATTTCATTTTAGCAAACATTCCTCCTCATTCTCATTAAATGGAAAAGCAGTTTTCGTAGGGGTTGACAGAAACCGAATAAAGGATGTTATACATCTTATGAATCCTATGTAATTCCCAGCTTTCACAAGCCTTCAGCATTAACAAAAAATGGGAAACACCCAGCCAACATTTCATATAATTTAGCCAAAAAAAAAATGAGAAACAAGTGTTGGGGGTTAATATGCTCTGAACGACTCTAACAATAACCTTAGAATAAAGATCTGAACAGAGTTTGACGATTAGATGGCGTGGACCAAGGTGACAAGAAGTGTCCTCAGACACCGGGAGTCGTTGCTTTCCTCCCTCTTCCTATGATCTCTGACCCTGCTCTGCAGTGATCATACACTGCAGCTTTTCTTTTATCTAAAAAAATCCTGGAGAAGGTTACAGTAGGTGAAGTGATAATACCGCAGACATAGCCTACTTCTTTTGTGTGGCAGTTCTCTGAAATACTCATAAAATATGCATGTTCTAAGCTTCTTCATGGCACTGACTATTGTGCTAGTTAGCTTGACGAAAGCAGAGCCATAGCAAATTTAAAGGGACACCACCAACTGGTTTGAGGCCTTAAAAATGGTTTGACTCAAATTCAGCATATTTGTTTGGAGGTGTTGGATGCTAAACAAGTCTAATAACTATAAAAATGCATGTCACAACAAATATCCCAAACTTTAATTCAGAATAATTTGAATTCTTTCAAATTATCTTCCATAAAGTTGTGAAGCCCCTTCTAAAACATGACTGTGCCAAAATAAGGATACAGGAGAAATAACTCTGCAAACCCTGTAATATAATCAAAATGATGCAATTTTTAAAAATTACTTTAAAAGTTTCTCTATTTTTGAACAAACATCCACTTTTTGCACAAACACCCACTACTGCTATCTTCTGAAAAGATGTCTCTAAAGTAAAGATAATACCAGAAGGAAGTTCAAGACACTTGGTTAAGTCTGAAAACTTTCCAGTCTCAGTCACAAACCTTCAGGTAATTCCAGCCTTCAGCTCTGAGCATCCATTACCTCCGTCCACTCAGAAACGCATCCCAAAATGGCAGGTGGACTTCAGCCTTAACACTTCTTCCATTACCAACTACCCTTGATGATCCACCCACCCATCCCCTGCAAAAGAAGTGCAGAACTTGGGTCATACAACACTGAAGGCCCTAAGCCCATGGATAGTGTTCCTTAACAAGAGCTATCCCAGTTTTTGCACTCTTCGAACAGACGCAGACATCTGAGGAAGGTGCAGAAGCCAAGTACTCCTGACCTTACTGCCCCTGTGCCTGCTGTGCAGCCTGGCAGGCATGTGGGTACCCTGCAGAAGGCACTCGCTGCAGTTGACTAGTTCAGCATCTGCCCCTCTCCCCCATTTTTGGGGGAGTGCAGTTGCACAGGATGTGGAAAGACATAGGTTTAGGTCCCTCTTGCCTGAACAGGGTTCAAACCCACACCTTGTAAACCCCAAGAAAGAGGACTAACGACCAGACTCCGGACTCCTGTGCATGTGAAAGGACAAAGGGCAGAAGGAGGTGGGGAATGCTCCTCGGCCATGTAGCCAAAGCATTATCAAACAGACTTAGATTCGTTGTACAAGACAACTTTACTATGTGTGCAGCAGGAAGAAGGCAAGTCTCCTCCATATCTATTGAGGTCTCTGACCAGTTGGCTACACAACACTGCCCTTCCCCAACCCTCTTCTCCTGTATGATTCATCTTGAATCCTTGGTTACACAGTGGCATCAAGTCAACAAGAAGAGAGATGAGTGTCTCAGCTAAGTACCACTAACACGCACTGGTGGCGTGTTACTCCTCTGAGCTGAGTGGTTTTGTATTCACTCAAAAAGAAGAATGTTGGAATCTGGTCTCCTTCATCCTGGGCGAGAGCTTTAATCACTGAACCATTGCAGAATGAGGGTACCAGCAGCAGCTCTTCCTCCGGCTGTATTTTAAATTAGAAGAGTGAGGCATGGTGAGTTCCATGGGAAAAAATAAAAAAGGCTGCCTGTAATTAAGGGGGGGCTCAGCAGCATGTAAAGAAACCTCTCCACTGCCTTCAGAGACTCGCCAGAAGTCATACAATGGGTCAGCAGCAGAGCAGGGAACTGAATCTAAATCTGTCTCCTAACCCAGTGCCCTTTCTCCTGCATCTTCTGAGCTCTGAGATTCCAGCTGCCCAAGATTCCCCAGCTTTACATGAGTTTGCCTTGCAGGGTGCTGAAGCCCTTCGGCACATTTCCTCTTGGGAAAATCTAAGACATACACACACTATTCCTCCCCTGCTGGTTTTATGTCTAGGTGCTGTTCCCCTACTTTGAAGAAAAGGACAAAGCAGAGAAAAAGCCAAATGGGGAAAGATTCAGAGAGACAACCTGCCCAGCCCCTGGGGAAGCTTCTCAGAGCGCGTCTTTAAGGTCAAATGATCAAAGCAAAACCATTTTTGCTGTCACCACTCTTCCCTGGGTCCTTTGAAGAAAAGAAATAACAGCTCACAAAAAGTGAATATTTACTCTTGCAGTTTACATAGCACATGATCCAGCAGCTATCCAGCTTCTTTGATTTTTGCTACAGCTGTGGATGCGCTTCCTACAGCTATTGGAGGGGAAAAGGCTTCTTATTTTCAGGTATCAGCTATTTCAGCCTCTTAAAGACTTCTCTCTCTCTCTTGCAGTTAACGGGAAGAGTCTCTCTTCAGTCTCCTGAATTGCTGCCCATGGAATTTGGCAGTGAAAGGAGTAACATCTGCTAACATCACCAGAATAATTTATACTTTATCACCATCACCTTCTTCCACCTTCCCCTCTCCCCCAAAAGGATAAATCAAACTAACCATCACTTCCTTAAAGATTTTCCCTCTCTTTTGTTACCCCCCTCTAATGTCTACTCGTAACATTTCTCAGTGTACAGCAGATAACACACTGATAGACAGTAGGCCAGTCTTAATGCCAGAAAATTTGGAATGACTCATCTTCATGAAAGCAAGCCATGTGAGTCACAGCCATGATGACTCAGAAGCCTGAGGAGAAGGCACCTTTCTGAGAGGAAGAAATGAAATTGTCCTACTTTTGCAAATACGTAACTTAGCGAGGAGCTTCCCGTAGGGGTAGATTTAAGGGTCAAGGAGTGAGAGGGAATTACATCATCGAAAAGTGAAGGGACAGTACGTACATTAGTAGCACAAAAAAATTCCACCAGTTATATTGTGACTCACCATATTTTCATTATTAGGCCTCCCATTTAATAAAAACATCCTTCTTTCCTTGTTATGGCAAATTAAATTGTTAGGCTTTTTGTTGAAGAGCTTGATTGCCTGATTTCATTGACCATTCAATAATGATTTCATGAGTGACCACTGAGAAAATAAAACTTAGAAGACCTACAGTTCATTAAAGCCGTCAGTAGAAGGGGACAAATATGACACATTGAATAACAAATTGTAATGTTTCTAGATGTGAACGTGATAAGGCATTGATCCTGCTTCATGCTTCACTTGATGGTAGCAAAAATACCAGGCTGGATAATCTGAAACAAACCGTATGAATGTATACGTTTGCTTACTACAATTTGTACATAAAATATGAATTGTAACTCTACTTATCAGAAATTGTGCAAAGATCTAAACTAGCAAGCACCCAAATGTGATGGGAGAAGTCATGCAAATTTCCATCTACAGCCCACACATGGTCCTGGCTATGTGAACCACAAGGCCTAACAGTCTTTGTCTACAAAGGCTATAAGGGGTTTCTTTCAGAGTCTTACAAAGAGCTATAGAAGGGATGAAAATTCATTAAATAGAAAAATTCAGTGACTACAGAGACAGGTAAGTTAGAAAACTCCATCTAGTTATCTGGCTCGATGCATCAAATTTCAGCTGACCTATCCACCCAGCACTGAAGAAGGGGCCTCAAAATGGTCTCTCATACCCAGGACCTCACTGCCAGGATGGATGGATCTGTGCCAAAGCCAAGGGCACATTAAACCGCATCGCACCATTCATTTTGTTGCCTGATTAATGCACTCTGCTCCCTCGTGCTCTTTATCTACCTTCTCTTCCTTCCATACGTCCTTAAACAACTCTCTGGGTAGTCTCTTCTGTGATCTCACCTTCAAAGTTTTTAGCTTCCTTTTCTAAACTCTGTGAAGATGGTCCCGTCCATATTTTTTTTACTGCTGCCAATAGGAGCTGCGCTACTGTCAAGTAAACTGTCCTTTGAATACTTCCAGTGTTAGAATCACTTTATTCTTCACATTTCAGCCCTTGTTGCCAGACTTGGCTTTAGAAATCTGATTTTTCTGTCTTCAAACTGACCAGCCTACCCACAGCTGTTCTAGCCATGTCCTTTAAGTACGCTGTTGCATAGACTAGATTAATCAATGGCTGTCTCTAAATACCTTCTCTTCAACCTGCTTCCCATTCCATTTAACTTCTTTTTATATTTTGATTCCCCATATTTGTCTTAGAGTTATGAAGTAATGCAGCTTCACTTAAAACCTCAGCCAGAAGGTTTAGGCTAAATAGATTTTATTTGGGAAGACTAGGAACACGCAAACGAACTCCTGAGGCCCCTTCCTGACTGAATTGTTCTGTGAGTCTATCAGACTGATAGTTACAGTGCCTTAAATAAAAAGCAGCAGTTTGTTACCCCACCACAACTTAGCTATTTGTCCAAGACCGCTTTGCTGTTTGAAGACACATCTCACAGCCCCTACCTACCACACAGGCAGTCACACAGAGCTGCTTTGAAAGGCTGTCAGCGTTCAGATGCTTCATAAGGAGAGGAAGCACATAAACATGCAAAATAGATAGGTTTTGCAGATGTTCTTTGGAGAACCCACCTGTTGTTAAGGATTTTGATTATTTAGGCTGATAGCCAGCAGTGCTGGATGTAGCTGCAGCTGCTGAGGACCTTGCTGCCCTGGGTGTTTATTCTGCCCTGGCCACAGCTGAATTACTCAACTCACACTCTGGCCTTACCATCATCACCTGGTAAAGGCTGGTTTGCATTAAAGGTCAGGATGGAAAACTGATGCAGGTAATGTACCTGCCTATAAACCCTTCTCTGCACCCAGCAGCAGGGCGTGCAGGTCTCCGACAGCAGGGACAAGCAGAGAGCTGGGGATGGCAGCGTTTTGACCTACCATGTGTAGGTATGTCAGCAAACATCTGTCCGAGCCTGGAATTTCCCTCAACTTGAAATTCAGAGAGTTGTCTTCCTATAGATGGCAGGCGTAGCAACACTCCACTCCCACGTTTCTATTACTACCTCAAAGGTACTTATAGATCTTGGCAACGTATTCCACAGCGGTCGGCTCCTGTGCATATTCTGATGTCGGAAAGCCTCAGCTCGATTCACCTGAAAAGGCCCGGTTACCAAAGATGCCAAGTGCCAGCTCTCTCCAGAAGCAGGTCACGCCGAGGAGGCTGAGCTCCCCGGGTCCTCAGCACAGTCAAAACACAATCCCTCTCCCTGACTCTTCCTCTTCGTCAGGACCGATCTGCGTGAATCAGCAAAATTCCTGCTGGCTAATAGAAATTGTAGTACCACCTTCTTACAGGTTTTCTACTTCAATTGTCACAGACATACTGCCCTTCAGTTTTCCATATTTTTTGGGTCACCTCTTAGAAACTGACTTGAGGTCACACAACAGAACACTCATCTCAAAGCAGCAAGTAAAGGCTTAGGAAAAAAGCATAAAATAGAAGCATGAACCAAGCCAAAGCAACTTGCTGACCTGTGTGCACATATGTGATTATATGGTATCGCTACTTTTTCTGACATACAGTCGTTCGGGGGCTGCCCCCAGGAAGAGAAGCAATTGATCAGGGATCTGCTAATTCCACTGACACAATCGTGTTTGTATTTATAGAAGTGTACTTCCCCGAGCATAGGAGGAATCAAACAGCAGGAGACAGCGGGTGTGTGGATGCTGCAGGACGCAGTGCAGCGCAGAGATCAGAGATACCATCTCTAAACAGGCTGGCTCACGCACCGGGAAAACCGTGCTGCTGCAGCAGCCCATGGCTCCGCTTTGGACCAGCACATCCACCCAGGATTGCACCCTAGCATGTTTAGTTTGGAGAACAGGAGGCTGAGGGGAGACCTCATTGCCCTCTAAAACTCCCTGAAAGGAGGTTGGAGAGAGGTGGGGGTTGGCCTCTTCTCCCAAGGGAGTAAAGACAAGACCAGAGGAAATGGTCTGAAGTTGGGGCAGGGGAGGTTTAGATTAGATATTAGGAAGAACTACTTTCCTGAGAGGGTGGTCAGGCACTGGAACAGCCTGCCCAGGGAGGTGGTGGCGTCGCCACCCCCGAAGGTATTGAAGAAACATGTAGACGTGGCACTTCAGGGCATGCCCTAGTGCCCGAGATTGTTGGTGGGGTTTTGGGGTGGTTGGTTTGGTTTTGGGGTGGGTTTTTTTGGATGGTTTGTTGTTTTTTTTTGTGGTTGGACTCGATCTCAAAGGCCCCTTCCAACCATGAATATTCTTCTGTGATTCTAACTCTT
Source organism: Arenaria interpres (assembly GCA_013399435.1). NCBI lineage: Eukaryota > Metazoa > Chordata > Aves > Charadriiformes > Scolopacidae > Arenaria > Arenaria interpres. The sequence goes on from VXAK01010744.1 coordinate 353,572, forward strand.
TAACACTTTCAAAAAAATTTTTTTCTTTGGTCCCCAGCCCCCTGACTGTAGTGCTAAAAGTCAAAGGAAATGTGCTGAGATGGTGCTGCTTCTCAGCCAGCGTGCAAGCCCTGTGCAGCTACTGGGAGAGGGTCTGAGTGGTGGCAGAGGCCGGGAGCCACCTGCCCAAGCCCTCTGCAGAGCAGCCAGGCAACACTCCTAGGACTGGGGTTCAGGCTGCTCTAAGCAAGCACAGAAGTTTCCCCAGCCAGAGCGTCTCTTCCCTAAATGAGGACTGCTGGAGCGGGTCCAGAGAAGGGCCACGAAGATGATCAGAGGGCTGGAGCACCTCTCCTATGAGGACAGGATGAGAGGGTTGGGCTTGTTCAGCCTGGGGAAGATAAGGCTCCACGGAGACCTTACTGCATATCTGAAGGGGGCCTACAAAAAAGATGGGAGTTTTGACAAGGGTCTGAAGTAATAGGATGAGGGGTAATGGCTTCAAACTGAACGAGGGGAGATTTAGATTAGATATCAGGAAGAAATTTTTCACTATGAGGGTGGTGAGACACTGGAACAGGTTGCCCAGAGAAGCTGTGGATGCTCCATCCCTGGAGGTGTTCAAGGCCAGGCTGGATGGGGCTTTGGGCAACCTGGTCTGGTGGGAGGTGTCCCTGCTCATGGTAGAGGGGTTTGAAAAAAGATGATCTTTGAGGTTCCTTCCAACCTAAACCATTCTATGATAAGTGCCATTATATTTAAGCATCTCCATTGCCACTGCGTGTCTTGCTGCTATTATTTCTCCTGCTCACCTGGAATGATTTATGTTATCGCAAGGCAAGACTGGATGTGGGAACACTGTAGTCTCTGTAGCTTAGAAACATATTAACACCTTAGACAAGTACACACATATTCTTTAAGGAGTACAGATAGAGAACTTCAGCGGCTCCAGGAGATAAAATCTGGATTAGGCTCAGGCTTGTCCATACTCTTGGCTCAGTTCACGAGTCCCCCTGTCTCCCAGTGCTCAAGCACCTTGGTTTTTAACTTAGCTCATCACTCCCTCTCAGAAAAAAAATCACTCAGAGATGCTCAGTGAACATGAGGACACTTAGTATCCCCTGCACCACAACCCACCTTCGCGAGCTGTTTCTGCAGGCAATTGATAAGATCCTGACTCACATCAACAACAGAAATGGGCGTCACTGCACAGCAGTGTTAATTGCTCTATTAATTCACAGCCTCTGTGAAACCAAGGCCAAAATTCACAGTCATTACTTACAGCGGACTCCAGATACAGCTCAAATCAGACATAATTAGCAGACCGTATGTTTAACGATAAGGTATTGATATTACTTGACATTGAAATTACTTCAGAACTTCAACTCACAAAGACTATATATTTTAATTATAAAGTTATTTATAGCCTTGATAAGAGGATAAAACTAAGTCCCTTCTGCCTCTCCCTGGTTGCTGAGCACATGGATGTTAAAGATCCCCCTTGCATTCAGGGATCAGGATAACCCAACCTACTTCTCCAAAACAACGTTGCTCTCAAAATTAATTTCACAAGTGTTGACTCTGTGCTTTTCATCGTGCTTTAGTATAAATAGTGTTAAGGACAACTGCCTACATCTTAAGGTACTAGAGCAGTATAATGTTAAATTGGAAATAAAAGCAAATTGTTCAGTTTTCACTGGTTAAGAACACAGCTCAGAATACAGAAGTTGTATACGTAAAAAATAATACTTTTTATAAAATGCTGTTTCTTTCTACAAGAATGAAAATGCGGAAGTAGATTATATTATGCTTTTTCTTGTGTACGCAGCCAATTGAAACATAATGTGAAGCTACGTGGATAAAGGAGCAACATATTTGAATTTACCTCTCAAGATCCTAGAGACAGTTGCGCTGCAACTAGAAGGACCCAGGGAAACCAGTAGCACATCAAATTCAGGAATTATCTCTGTAAAACCACTTGTACAGTTTACCAATTCTGCCAGTAGTTGACTGCACCAAAAAAAAGTGCCACCATATTGCAGGCTGGAATTACAGAATTATATTCATTTGTAATTAGACTTTTCACACATATATATATATAGAGAGAGTGAGAGAGAAAGAGAGAGAGAAGAAGTGTGAGAGAGATGGGCAACATTAGGAAAAACAACTACCCCCCAAAATATTTTCTATTGCAAAGCATTCTTGAGTTCAGTATCCAGAAATTGTAACTGCTTGTTCCAAAGAGTTACCAAACAGGCAGGTAAGAATTAGGGAGAAAGCACAAATCACTGAGCACAGCAGACAATGAAGAATCCTGCTAGGACCAGAAGTCAGAGATGTGCCTTTCAAAACCCAGCCTTGCTAAGCCTTCCTGAATTGATGAAGAGATAAACTAGCTACCTTTCCATCATACAATGAGGGTGGTGAAACACTGGGACAGGTTGCCCAGAGAGGTGGTAGATACTCCATCCCTGGAAACATTCAAGGTCAGGTTGGACAGGGCTCTGAGCAACCTGATATAGCTGAAGATGTCCCTACTCATTGCAAGGGGGTTGGACCAGATGACCTGTAAAGGTCCCTTCCAATCTAAACTATTCCATGATTCTATCTTCCCCAAAACTCCCAGATCAAAACATTGATTGGTTTGCAGTCTTAAAATCCCACTTGCTCTGCAAAAACTATCGTCTTCCTCCATATCCAAGAGTTTTGCAAATAGAGCTTCAAGAAATACCCTGCCCGACAAGCAGAAGTTCCAGAACATTTGGACGGGACTGCTCAAATAAACATTAAGGACATCTGTTCTGAAAACTAAACCAATCTTTCTGGTTTTATATGAGTAATATGCTAAAAATGGATCATAAGTGGCCAAATTCTGTTCTCAATCAAACTTAAATAACTTCAATGATTTCAACACTACTACCCTAATTATCTCAGTTGATATGCATCACTTCTGCCCGTTGGCAAAGAAGCTGCAATATCCACTGTATTACAGACTGAGGTGCTTTCCACAGTCAAAATTCTCTCCTTTCATTGTCTCTTCACTAGTAATTTTATTTCCGGCTAGTCTTCAGTCTACTATAATTTAGTCATTTCATTTCACTTTGCACATTTTTCATCAAGTTGAGAATTACAGTCTGAAAGAAGTGCAGGAGGAGAACGGCAGAAATGGAGCAAGGCTAGCATTAGCATACATTATTTAATCGACTCAAATCACACCTCCGTTCAATGTTACTCCGTTCGTGAGTAACACAGGGGGGCAGATTACCAAAGGAACTAAGGAATTTCTCATTGATTAGTCTTTAATTTCAGATTGTAGGTTTCTCTCAAAGACATACCTGAGTTCAGCTACAATTTATCAAACCTGATGGCTTTTACATACATCCTAGAAAGATGAATTTCCTCCGTAGCAGGAATTATCAAGTGACATTTTGCACTGTGAATTATGTAGGTGATCAGACCAGTTATTCGTATCTTCCCTATGCGCCCTGAAATTGGTGAGTCATGGCTGAGGCTTATTTATGATATCTTATTTGATGTGGCCTAGGCTTTCCAAATGAATATTTCACTTTACAGATTAGTCTCTGCTTAAAACAGTTGTAAGGTGGCACAGTTCATCAAGGTACCAGGGCCTGGCTGATTCCAACTCTTAGTATTCTTGGATAGGAACATGTTTCTCAGCTTTGGTTTAATCCAAGTCCAAAATCAGGAAACATTTGGGGGTATGCACAAGTCATGCCCCTAAAATAAAGTAATAATCAGTTTAGATTGTATGGGGAAAAGAAAACAAAACCCACCACTATCTTCTTTCAGTAACATTAATACATTAATTCTTATTACTGTTAACTTGTAGCAATTTTGAGACAGAGGAATACTAAGTGATTCTGTAATCTTCAGTGTATTCTTTATATGTCTTTGAAGAACCTAAAGAATAAAATTCACACTAGTGCAAGACTCAGTCTATTCAGATTTCCACAGCTCCTCACAGAAAATCATTTGAGGCTGAGGAAGTTAATATCTCATGGGCCATCATCAGCAGAACATCTCTTGTGCTAATGGAACACAGCAACTCTCAATTACCAAATGGCAGAAAGCATTTTATTCTATTCTTGGCAAGTGGCACAATATCAGACATTAAAATCACATAATTTCATTTTTATAACATTTTTTACTTTCCTTCCCTTTCATTTCAATTTGGATGTGGTATTAGCAACCAATAATTCAAGAGGAGCCAGAAATAGAAATCAGATCCTTGTACTATCCAAGAATAGCTTGAAAAAACATTTCAAAGGCTATGAAGCATTAACCTTCTCCTTCAGTTTTTTAATAAAAAAAAAAAGTATTATGTATTGGATCCTTAAGTCATATCTGAAATGGGAGGAAGCAAGATTAGAAGCAGATATCAAAGGGTCACATCACACAGTTCACCGTAAATACTTTGGCAAAGGCATGAATAATACAAGGTTACATAAGAATTTTCAAGTATTATTTGTATCCTATAAACTCTTTCAGGCATCATAAAGCACCCTGTAACCAACTGCAATGCTTTTTACACTGCAGTAACGAGCGTAACGAAAAAAATATCATTAAGGCTAAGTTTGACCAGGGATGTAAACAGGGACCAAACTCAGCCCTTCTGTGTGTATCACACTCCAGTGGCAGCAGAAGGGGATAAACATGAGGCTCTGTTTGGGCCTGATCTAAAGGAAATTTAAGTTAGTGGAGTTAAATAAAATTTTCCTACTTTCTGTCTCACTCCAAAGGATTCTCAAAATTGACGAAGATGCAAACTTTTAAAAGTTTCATAGAAACAATACAGAAGTTGTAGCAATCTTCCAGTGATACCACTACACATGAAATTTGAGGTCTCGCACAAAGATTTATGGTTGTGTTTCGTTGTTTTTTTTTTTTTTAAAAAAGCACAATTTTTCATTTAATACCTAGACTTTAACAGCCTCATTTTGTTCCACCAGTGGTCTAGAATGATATTCTGAATTTCGTAGCGCTACTATCCAATCCAAGCAAGGTGAGAAACCACGTGCAAGTCTCTTTTCAAACACAACACAAACCCAAAACCATCAGAGAGCCCAGAGCATCTCTCCTTAGCGAAGAAAAAATTTACCACTACTTTTACATTACTGCAAGGACCATTGAAGGTCTGAGGATCTCTTGACCATTTTCATCAAAAGAAACGACTAAAAGTGGTGGTGGGAGGTTGCCAGTTGGGAATATGGATATTAAGCACTGCGATTTTTGGCTGTGGTATTATGACAGCTCAGCAAGGTCTCAGACACCTCGATATTACATGCATTAGGATAACATATAGTACATCTGCCAACAGGCAAAATTACACTGAAAAGGGACTATGCACAAACCTGCAGACAAGTTAAACACTAATAACGATGATCCCAGTAGTACTAACAGAGTTGAGTACACAGGTAGAACTAAATTTGTGGGTTTAACTGAAAATAACTGTATCTGGAATCGAGATATATATTGTTTGCATGCCATAATAATTTGAAATAACTACAGACTTGTGTACTTTAGGTGTACACAAAACACAAAGGAATAAAAGGAGCAAATTTGGCACCTTTTTGCACTATGCATAGATATGCATGCACTGCATGAAAACCTCGGTATCTGCGCGTAGTGAGTGTTGCAGACAAGTTAGTAAGTCCCCTTGTTGTCAGGCGGAGCCCAGGACAGTCAGCTCAACAAAAATGCAAAGAGAAAACAAGAAACTGTCATCTTCTCACTTGTTCACCCTGTAAAACCAGGGTTGTATGACAGAGCCTGTATCATCCACAGCACAGCCCTGGACCGAGCAGTCCAGCGGGCCAGGCGTGCATTAGGAACAACTCCCTGCTTCAGGGGCAGCACAAATCCTCTGTAGCAGAACTCAAGAAGCCATTACCCACCTACAATGAGAAGATAATCACATACAAAGTACACTTAGCAGAAAAAAAAAATATATATAATCACACTCAGCAAGGGGATAAAGTTTCTTAGTCTGCCTGGGTATTTTTTGGGGAGCTGTAGTGTAGATTACCAATTTTAGCACAGATATTTATAATTCTTCAGCTTCTAGATCACTGTACAGTTGGATGTCCTGTCCAAAATGATGCCAGTAAGAAGATCTCTTGGGAAAAAAAAAAACTGCATACGTTTAGGACTTAGTAATGTATGGTGCTAGGCAGAGAGCAAGGAGAGGCGCCAGAAAACTAAGCAAAAGAGAGAGAAATTCAGTTCTGTGTTTAACTCTTCCCATTGTCCATAATGCCAGAAAGCTACACGGTGCCAGCAACTACTCCCACTTTCAGCTCCATATGGTTACAGACCTCAGCTGGTTTTCCTATTGTAAACATCCTCTGAAGCAAGCCCTCGAGAGCAGAGGAGAGCCACATTAAATCAGACCAAAGGTGCAAAGGCACCTAGCATCCAGTCAGGTACTGTGGCTAACAGCAAGCGTAGGGAAGCCCATAAAGACTGGGATAATATACAGGGATGCGTCTCTACAACACTCCCTCAACTTCCAGCTCGGGGGTAATGGGTGGTATCATTGGATTTAATAATCCCCCTTTGATTTTGCTTTCCTTCACGCGTCTAGACATTTTTGGAATGTATGTGAACTGTTAGCTTCCATAGTGCTCTCTGTCAAGGAATTTCAGTGCTGAACTATTCAGCACACAAAGGAATCCTTCCTTCTTTTTGTCACCGTCTTGATACATTCAGTATCTTCCTCTCAAGAATGTCATTATTATGGAAAGAGAAGGTATGTCTGGCACTAGTGACCACTTGTCAGGGAAGGAATAAAAATAAAATCAAGACAGACAGATCTTGACCTCCTTGTATATGATAACAAACCAGTGCTGGAAGAGAAGGTTGATACAGGGTGGTTGTTCTCCTAGCAACCTGAGAAACCAGAGCCCTCTTCTCCAGGAGAGGGCTGCATCCCAAAGGCTACAACAGACCATTAAAGCTGGTGGTTCTAAGTGTAGTCGGTAGCAGAGATTGCTGAGCTCTTGTGAGAAAGTCAAGTCATTGCCACAAGTATTGTAGCCAGTGAAGAACATACAACATTCCTGGGTCTGCCAGCCTGTTTGGGAGGGACAGAAGGCAATGCTGAATATACTTAACAGACCAATCAATAAAATTACTCACATCCAAAGGAGTTATGTGCTCGCTCCAGTGTGTATTTATATCCAGCTGTTTAACAAGATTTTTATGTAGGTTTTGAAAGAATACTCTCGAGTGAAACAGAAATGTACAACATATTTTCACAGAAAACTCCTTAAAATTGCATTTCCCCCATGAACATGGCAGGCAATTAAATAAATATGCTAGGGTCAATAAGCACAGGCTTAGGAAAGTTAACTAATATAGAACTAGTCCCAAGGAGGGGAGCTGAAAGTAATGAGGAAATAACCACCCTAGAAGAGCAAGCAAAATTGTTTGGTTTTACTATCACAGGCTTCCAATACAGTCATATGATGACATGTAACCTTGAGAGACACACAGCAGACACTGCTGAAAAGTAACCACCGCTATGAATACACGGTGAGCAGAGCTGATCTGTTCCAGAGAGCTTGGGAAAGGCACAGTCTTGTCTGCCCATCACCATCAGCCACCACATGCATCTGCCCCCCATGCCAACCAGGAGCACAGCCCGGCTCTGCGCTTCTTACACACTCGCACACACTATCCTAATAGACATCTGATCTGTACTGTACAGAACTATTTAAAAAATACTCTGAATTGAAAAAACATTCACCGATTTTAAACAGATGGCTCTACTTTGATTCTGCCACTTACGTTTTAAGTTTTAATGTTTTTTGCATTTTCCTGTCTCATTATTTGGGGAAAGGAGAAAATGTCCTTTTCTGTTAACCTTTCTTTAAATAACTGTTTCTCCAAAATAAAATACAAATCTTCAGCAGCTATGTTACATACACATATATACACACATAAAGCTGTGCCTTTTCACAGCCTTAAAGACAGCCCTCAGTCAAAATTAGCCACATTCCCAAGCTGATTTTCAACACTATCCATTTAATGAAAAAATCAGGCTGTTTTCACCAATAGAAGCAAGGAATCCTAAGGACTCCAAGATCTCTTCCTTTTCCTCTTACACACCATCTCACTTAACTATTAATGTATTGAGCACATCAGACTATGTGCTTCATCAACATGAAATTTAATTTAATGCTTATATAGAAAATAAAACTAACCAGACATTCGTAACTAGAACAAGTTCAGATTTTTCATTCTGATTTTTTTTTCCATTTGACTTAGTTCCGAGTACTGTTTATTTTTTTAGTAGCTGATTGAATTTGGAAATGATGCTTGCTGACAAATCATACATTCGGCTTTTCAAACATCAACTGCTGGTTTTGCTGGTGTTTACCATACCACACCATGCATGCTCCAAGGACTGTTTTCATTGACTTCTTTTTAAACTACAAAGATATCTGAAAAATGTATTTAAAAAAAACAGTGCCAAAGAACCATCCTTTATATTGCAAGTCCTCTTAAACATTAAATTAAAGACAAACAAAGGCAGGGGGTTGGAACTAGATGATTTTTAAGGTCCCTTCCAACTCAAACCATTCTACGATCCTATTCTACATACACAGTGGACTAGGTTGTCCCTTTTAGTTCTGATATACATCCATGGTCTGAAACTTGGGTAAGGATGCTAATCTGCCTAAAATTATATCTGCAGATCTAGGGATCTGCCCTAAAATTAGAAACACTTTGTAGCTCAGACTATATTTTCAAGATTAAAATGAACTATAGGATAGCTACCTTAACCTAAAACAACTGCCATAGGGATGGGCATTGCCTCCCTATGCTGCAGTCTATATTCTTATGGTAGAATACAGCGCATTGATGTACACCCTGAATAATATCACAGTCATCGAGGAAACCACTGCCAATTGCAGCTGAACTGCTACAGTTCCTGGCCTCCATAAACACCTCATGGAATCCAAGTGGTCAACACAGGCTCCTGGTCTCTTCTTAGGCGAGGCACAACTCTACATCCAGCTCGAAAGAAGAAAGGAATGGAAACTCTTTGGCCCTGCTGCCTCTCGGCACCACTCCTGATGGAGAAAGCTGAGAGTGTTTCTGACCTATGCTTCTCATGGGACCTCAGCTGACAGCTCCCTTGCGCCAAAAGCAATGCTGACTAAGCAAAAAAGAAATTAAGGAGAAAATGTATATAAGTGTGAGGAACTGAACAGTGTGGGACTTTCCAGCTTGGAGAAAAAAATGTTTCACTAGAGGCTTGATTGAAGTTTATAAAGTGACAGCCCCCGAGAAAATGAACCAGGAGGGACAATTCACAATTTCTTATAACACAGCTAGAGGCAGAAGAACACTACTTTTCCCCCACAAAATGTGCTATACTGAGAAGGGGCAAGGAGCTGATTTACCCCCGTTGAGTCAGCATTATATCTGATCAGCCTTGTAGGATTTTGTGTGCATTGGCTCTCACGGAGAAATCACAAACATGAACCATAATAAGTTAGTGGTTTTGTTGTTTTCAAGATAGCAGAGTACCAGTTCTAGGAAGACTTCTCCAGAAGAGCAGAAACAAAACTTCACAAGACTAAAGGGCTTTCACTTGTTCTGCAGAATTATCTTCCTTTTGTTACATTAGTGACAACCTAAGTAGATTATATTTTGCTTTCCTGAAGCTTTGAAATGTGTCTATCAAAATCTATTACCACAGCGGCAGCCATTCCTACTAGAAGCAATTAGCCAGCAGGAAATAACAAAACTCTTCAGACAGAAGCAAGAAAAAAAGAGCAAAAATTAGAAATGTGCTAAGACAAGAACAGGCTAAAAATATCAGCGAGCAAGCTTCCAGATATAACTGAAATACAGTCATAGGAAACACATCCAGCTCCCAGCAAATGCTGATGCTTGCTCTACATGGGCAACAGTCACTAACTCGAAGCAAAATATTACACTATATATGAGCAGAGAAAACTCTCAGAACTTTGTTGAAAAAGCTGAGAGCACTTTTGAAGATCCTCTTATATACTTTTGTATATATATACACACATATATATATATGCTAACAGAGGAAGATCTGCTTCTCCCAGGACAACAGCCACATCAGCATGAAGAATTGTCCTAACTGTATAGACTGACAAGGATTCACCATTTTTTGTAAAGTCTTCACTTTAGGTTTACTACAGGATTTATTCTGACCCATTAAGTTAGGCCTCTGGTAATACTTAACTGTATCACAGAGAAGAGACTGGAGCATTTTACTTCCTATTTAGATGACGGCAGTAGCTCAGGGCAGAAGCAAGTCCTAATCTTCAGGGTAATGGAGATCCAGCTACTCTACTTGGCACATACTGGGCCAAGACACATAGAAATGTCAGTGGAAAAAACGTAGTCTTGACCACCATGTGCCTCCTTCCCACTGCTGACCATGAATGGTAGAGCTGATGGGAATTTTAAGCACTTAATGTGATCTCCCCCGAAGAACGCAGGTGCTGCAGAGCGGTGCCCACGGGCGCATCTAACTCAGAAGCAAAGGGCTGTAAGACAGGCTGCAGAGCAGACAGAGGAACAAGACAGCCCAGGCTTGCCGTGACGCAGCAACTCTTTAATTGGTCTTTCATTTGGCTGGACCTTAGTAATTTGTAGATCTTCAAATATTAAGTGCTGTCAATTTAAAAAGGCCACAGAACATGTGATAATCAGTTTTACCAAGAAAAATTTATAATGAATAGTAACAGCTAATATTTAGAGGCAATTCAAGCCTTCAGTAAATAACCTCAGGAATTTGGAACAGGCATTTCTTCTGTTTCTAAATACATGGGTTTTTTTTCCTGTGTGGGATTTTCATAATTTTTTTTTTCTATATTCTGTATGGCCACTTAGTGCACGTGACAGGGACCTGCTCTGTGTCAGGTCCCATAATCCAGAACACATTTCACAGCTGAGGCTCAGAAACAGCTTAATTCACAGAATGACAGAATGGTAGGGGTTGGAAGGGATCTTTGGAGATCATCTAGTTCAACCCCCCTGCCAAAGCAAGGTCACCCAGAACAGGCTGGACAGGAACACATCCAGGCAGGTTCTGAATGTCTCCAGAGAAGGAGACTCCACACCCTCTCTGGGCAGCCTATTCCAGTGCTCTGGCAACCCCAAAGTAAAGAAGTTCTTCCTTATGTTGAGATGGAACTTCTTGTGATCCAGCTTGTGTCTGTTGTCTGTGTATTCCTACAGCTGCAGCTGGGGGTGGTGGGGGTGATGCAGTTTGTAGAAAGAAAATCTCATGCCCTGAGGACATCAGGACAAAAACATCCTGACCATTTCCATTAGGATGCCAGGACATGTTATTTTCAGAACTGTCCCAGCCAGACAGGAATGTCTAGACATATTATGTAGCTACTACAAACCTGAAGCTTCATCTGCAGCTGCCAAGCTACTGCTGAAACTATAAAGGAAAGAGTCTATGTCTGGGAGGCTACACTACTCTTCTGTTACAGAAACATCTGCAAACGTTTCTCATTTATATGAGCAGAACAAAATTTTACCCCAAATAATGATGCAGAATCCTTCAGTTCTGGATAACGAAAAGCATTTACTTTTAGTAGCAAGAAGTCCAGGGCCAACAGTCTGGCTAGGGTTACTTGAGTCTTCTGACACCTAAACTAAAACCAGGCTTAGACAGGTAACTCAGACAACATGCCAAAGATACGTGATTTGAATGAATACATTCAGTCACCTTCTTCACCTAATATCAAACGCATAAGCAGTTAACATTAAAAAAAGCATTTGCTTTGAAAGAAGAGCAGAGACGTTTTCTCCCTTTTTAACATACGGGAAACTCCTCTTGAAATCCTAGGAAATGGAAAGCCAAACTTGAAAAAATCAGTGTTTAAAAGGAAGACGTAATCAAGAACAAGTACTACTAAGATTACTTAGGAAAAATAGGAATTTCACAGCCAATTAAGGAGGCTCACAAAACACGCAATTTAACATAGCTCTACCTGAAATTTTATACCCAAAGGAACAAGGAGCTAAGGTAGGCGAAGGACAGTATCAGGGCAAGCAGTTACGCAGACAGCAACTGAAGTTCAGATCTTCAGAATATACTCAGGAGTCTGATAACCACTGAACTTGAAATCAAGGAAAGGAAAGTTTCAAGAACTTTGGAAGGATTAGAGATTAGTGATCAAAATTCATCGCCAATTACTCTTGACTGATAAGAAAGCAGAGTTGATCCTGGTGTCAGAAGGGCAACATGGCAAGAGTGAAGAAACTATGTTATTATCATACTATGGCATTCATGAGGCCATAATTAAGAGGCAATGTCCTGCCTTAGCATCCAAATTTCAGAAGAGATATGGACAAATAAAAGGACGTGAAAACCAGCTATAGGAATGAGTCAAAGGTTGGGAAATATGCATACTGATAGTCTTAATTTGTTTGAAAATAAAATAATCAATTAATACTTCCCTGCCAGACAGACTTCTAGTACTGGTTGCCTCTTCATCCAACAAAATGGCCTGACTCATTCCCATTATTAGAAACTGAAGTTACATAAGTTCAAAATGGAAATAAGAAAGTGGTTGATTACAGATCACTGGAAGAAATTCAACCAAGATCAAATACATTTATAGAAACTTTGTTGAAACTGAATGAGTAATTACAAACATGCTGTAGAAACAAATGAAATTATTTAGCCAGAATAATACAAAGGCAATGATTCTTCCCACCCCTAATTGACAAAGCCATTTTAAAAATTTCAGATTTCAGTGCATCAAGGAAGCTCCATTGATTTCAGATAATTTATCCGAGACTCACTTCAATACAGCTGACATTAAGCACTGCCACAGCGACCCTCAGTAACGCACCAAAGATTACAATATCCAGGTCAAACTGAAGAAAATATATTTCGAAAGTATTAAGGAAAACTGATACCTAGGCATGCTATATTGTTGAATATTGCCTTCAAAGGGTGTTTTCTATTAATTAAAACCATTTGGTATTATGCCATCTGCTATTTTCAGTAGCACATTTTAACTGCTGTAAGATGTAATGGACTTACCAGCAATAGGCCAACCAAAAGAAAATAACCATGGTTGGTTCAAGTAAGTAACCTGTTTAGGGAAGCATCCTAGCTAAATAATAAACCATCACAGATCTGCACAGATCACAATTCACTTCAAATTTCCAATTCTTTTTCATATCAGTTACAGATCTACAAACACACTACTTGCATGTATTCCACATGTCAATTCTCAACAGCAGCAAAAAACTGAATAAAAATATCAATGCATTCAAAATTTATGAAAATCACTTCCTATTTAACTAAAGGCTACATTCACTTCACAGTTTGGGTAAAGATACTGACCAATTTATGTTTTTTTCCCCATAAGTTTGGATCCACTCAGAAGTCTAAACACATTAAAAGAACAAAGGTAAACATTCCAGTCATCTGAAAGACTACAAGAGAACATAATCTTTGAATATAATACCAGGAAATACATCAAGTAGTGAAGTAGGGAGATTATATCATCTCTGAATTCAGCAATGGTGAAGCACATTCTGGGCTGTGTGCCCATTCCTGGTGTATACATTTTGTGAAGGTTCAATGGTCCACTGGAGTAAATTCAGAAAAAGATCCATAAAAGCAAGCTGAGCAGCAGAAAATGGGCTTTACAGGAAGACTTGTTGATGATAAAAAAAAGACTGAGTTGTTCAGATTGGAACACATTTTCACAAAGAAGGCAAATTTTATTTGATTACCCACCAGGTATCTATAGCGGAAGTAGTTAACCAATAGTAAAGGAGATCTTTAGGTACGTGGCATGACAAGGCTGTTATCTCTGAACCTGCATGTGACACTTATGATGAAAAACAAACTGAAGCTGGACAAACACAAATATGGAAAGAGAGACTTATTTTCACCAGAAAACCTATCACACCACCAAACGCATTGTTTACCATTTGAAATTTAACAAGAAGATGGGATCTCCCTCTCCAAGTCATCACCTTGTGGTCTACCAATTTCATGCAGGAATTAGTAGGTAACTCTAGGTAGCCCATGCAGCACAAGGGCTTGGTCTTTTCTCTTCTCAGGAATTACTGCATAGAATTGTTTCACAAAAGATTTAACAAAGAAAGGCTGGGGTACTCTCTTTGAGTACTAACATAAGACTAGAAGGCTTTTCGTTCAGTCCCTATGCCTGCTATCACTGCATGATTTTTAACTCTGCCAGTAATTCAGCTGGTGCCTTTGATTTTTGTTTGCTTCACCTTGAAATACCTACAATCTTGGCATTCTGCAAAGGTAGAAGACTGTGAAAGAGCAGCTGCATTCTATTACAATGATAATACAGTGAACACAACCATGAAGACTTTCCTGAAAGCAAGAGAAAAATGATCTGAAATAAAAGTAACATCAGACTGATGGAATATGGCTGTTCCTTCTGTAAAAACAAATGACAGAATCCCCTAGCTTTTTTTTTTTTTGAGTTAAAAACATGACTCTGCTTTTAATGCTCATGATTGGTAGAGCTAGTTGGGACCAGGGTGACATCGAGAATCATTTCTCCTAAAATAAAGAATTATTCAGTATCACTATTCATTAAAAAAAAAGAAATAAATTTTAGATGCCAAAAAGACACGCATAAAACTATGTATTTTTCTTGCTCTTACGAAGCGTTAATGAAAATTGCGTCTTTATTCAATGGCAAGCCAATTGATCTTAACCAGAACAAGCTGTGGATTCAGAGGGTGATGGCTCTTACTGTGTTAACCACACAGTAAACATTCCTCTTCCTGCTGAGACAGAGACTGAAGGTGGAAGGACAAAAGAAAAAAATGCTTGGAAATAGCTTTTAATAATTTCTGATTAAGTAAAAATGGATGTTTTAAAATATACTTCATAGTGGGTGACAAAGAAATGAGGATTCCTAGAATCTGTGACTCTTACATTAAATAGGACTTTTTTTTTCTAACATCGCCTCACTATACCCAGTAGAGCTGCCTGTGAAATGAGGTGTAACTGAAGTAGAGAAGGGTAATGAGCATCTCTCTCAGACAATGCAATGAGTATGGTCCTGTATTTCATTAATTTTATATTCATCATGCCTCTAACAACAGAGCTGTGATACGATTTGCACATCATTTCATCTTTCTACTGACATAAAAACGTTTCCCTATTTCTACTAAGGATTGCTAGGGACCTATACAGCAGTCCACATCAACAAGAAAATTCTAGTATTTATTTCTGGCCTATTAAAACTAATAATCAGTTCTACTGCTGTGACAATGCTGACAAGCTGAAAAATGTGAATTTTACTCAGTATGGAAATTATCATCTTTGCAAGAGAGCCGAGACTGAAAATTCTCAGTAGATAACAAATAAGATCCACAGGGCTCAACCCATCTGTTCCATTTCCCCAAACCTCTGTTTTTGTCCCTCCCCACCATGAAACAAACCCCAAACACACGCTGTTTTCTTTGCCCGAGGAGTCTCAGCAAGCTCACTAGATGATACATAAGCACTCTTAGCATTCTTTGTGTGCCTTTATCAGTCTTCAAATAAAAATGGCTTGCTTTGTGTCTGTCAGACCAGAGAGTTTTCTAGTGTTCAATTTACTTAGACAAATGCTGACACATCCTTCTGATTACCACAGGCAAGATTATGCCATCCATCACAGCATTTTCCTCAGCTTTTTTTCTCCTCATATAGTCCGGTTTTTTTTGGCATTACTTCTAATTTATAACGTCCTTATGCAACACTCAGGAAATCATGTCTCAGGCATGAAAAGGAAACAACTCCGCTACCTGTACTTAACAAGCCACATACAGATGTGTAAATTGGTGCAATCTGTCCCAAACTGTGTTACCTATCTTTATTTGCTACTTGTGCTAGCTGGGCTAGGTAAATGAAAGTTGTCTTATGGACCAATATTTGTCACTTTTATCCTTATTTAAGTGTGAAAATACCTTTGCCAGAAGAGTGACACAAGAAATACCTATCAAACAATCCTTTTCAGTCCTCCTGGAGCCATGTACCAATCTACAAAGATGGGTAACCCACACATCCAAAAAGAGTGGTCTTGTACCCTTTTCTGATTGAAGACAAGTTTTGCAATGTACTGACCTCATTTCTTCAGTCACTTCAAGCCAGACTTCATATCAGGAATGCACTTAAGCTTGTGCTGAAAATGAAGGTGGCATTTCAGTGCCATTGAGGTTTAAGTCCTTCTATCATTTTCCTGATGTTTTCCTGAACTAGGCCCTTGAACCAGTATATGAACAGATTGAAGGTCAGAGTCTTCATTTGACAGCAAAAGGCTTTAGCCAGCCAACCTTATTGCTGGCTCCTTTACTGCTGGTTCTCTTACTGTTGTTTGCAGTAGAAATGTTTATGTAGAAATATTGGTTTTGGTTTTTTTTAAAATAAGGTCATTAAAGTCTAAGAGCCCTACAGCCACTAAAGACAAGACAGGTATTGTCATTAAAATCCTGAGAACTGCAATTCCTCAATTTTTCATAACATTTTTAGGAAAAAAAACCTTTAGAGTGCTCAGCACCTATCAGTCACAGGAGAATTGAACTTTCAAAGCTTCCAAGAGCTAAGCTCTGCTTCCAAAAACAGCCTGTGTATTTACAGTCATGCTTTTTGACCTACTTATTTTCCAGTGGGAATACACAACCTAAAAAAATTGGAATTTAATTATAGTAATGATTCTTGAATAAAAATTCCATTTTGGTACAGTCAACCATACAGGATAAGCCCTGGAAGTCTTTTCACAGACTACATATGCATATTAGTTTGCTTGCCTTTCATCATTGGCATTGCTACCTACTGATAAATTGACAAATATTGTAGACAAAGTGCATACAAATACTGGGGAAAAGCAAGGTGAAAACAACATTTAAACCTGAAACATTAAAACACTGAACTGGAGGTTGTTTAGATACATACTTGCATGTAAAACTCAGTGTTAGACACAATATTGAGTTGTTCAAAGCACTCCTAAGTTTGGTCCTGCTATAGACCTGCACTTTCTTACCCAGGAAATTTTTCCCCCTAATTTTAGCAGTAACACACACACAGCTTTGGAGAAAGCTGCTCCTCAAGTACCTTAAAAACCAAGTAACTTAGTTGCAAAGTGATAAACAAATTTCATTCTTATTTCTGAATTCAATCACTGGTATCTTTATGATACACCAATAGAGTAAGACAAACATGAACCTGATTTAGTCTCATATGAAGAGGCAAGAGCACTATTAATTTTGAGATTTCAAGTTGGGTTTAGATGGACTTTAAAGTGAAGACATCTGTAAAAAATCATTAATACAGAAATTAGGTAATAGCCACAAATATAGAGCAGAAAGGAAGGGAAGGAACAATAACTTAAAAAAAATCTGAGTCATGTTTTGGGACTTTGGGGGGAACTAAGCAGCTTACACGTGACAGTTGCTAGAGCAATGCCTCAGGTTGAAATTGCTCAGAAACACAAGGCTCAATGATGATTTGACAGCCTAACTCAGAAGCAGTTCCTCGGAGTCTATGCAATCACATTCAAGTAAACCCTGTGCAGAAGCAAGAAGAAAAAGTAACCCTTTATTAACCTGTCAGTATTCATCTTCAAGTATTCTATCTCCTCCTGACAGGATAAAAGTGAGATGTGAAACAAGCCGCAAGATATGCTCCCTACCACGCAATATTTCAGTTGGGCTGCTTCTTAAAATACCCAGTTCTCAAATCAGAACTTTTTCTCATCCCTTCCAGGCACACAATTATATAAAAGCAAACTCAGTTACCAACTGTAGCAGTAAAACAGTTCTCAAAAATTATGGTCACTGCTGGAGTTTCCAATTTTAAAAATACATCCAGCCTTTTCACTTTGGGTAAACTGGACACCCTGACCCTGCTCTGGCTTCTTACAAGCCAGCACTGGCAAGAACATTGTTAAAATAAAATAAAAAAAAATGCAGGGGATTTTAGCTTCTTCATTAAATGAAGGAAATAGCTCATATACAAAATGCATGAACTGGGAGCAACGGAGATGAATAATGTATCCTTTACTTGTTTGCATAATGGAGTTATTTGGTCTACTTTGACTTCTCAGGCAGAGCAAAAGCAAGAAGTAATGGTTTTCCCACCTTCCAAGAAAGTCCTTAAACTCATGTCCTCCTAAAGGCCACAGAATGCTGGAGAATACCGATAAATTTCCAGCCATTGCGGTGACACTTGTAAAAGAGCACAGCAGATTTTGCCACTTGCATTGGGAAGACACCAGCAACTGGGCATTTTAATGAGTTAATGAGAGAAGCTCAAGCACTTGCACAGAAGGTGGCAGGCAAACATCTGTTTGCGCTCAGATGGCAAGAAGAGAGAACTTGCATGGGGCAGCGCAAATACAAAGGTATTTCAGAGATTATTTTAATGGATTTCATGTCCTTTTACTCATAAACAACCCACTCTCTTGTGAACTCTTAATACAGTAGTTTCTCTCCAAATAAGCACTTTAGAAAGCTTTGGAAACTTCTAAATGCTTTCAAAAGCCTTAATCATCACCTTCTGAATTCAAAGGCTGTTTCACAACATTCTAACATTTGTAGGGCAAAGCTCTGCAGTGAGAAGTTCAGTCCTAAACCGAAGTCCACAGCACCACTACTCAATGAGGAGCAAAGCTGAACATCTCCAAGACCTACACCAGACCAGCTTCTCTTGACTTTCCATGTAGTAGCCACACTTGTGCAGGTACACATGGCACTGCCAACTCCTATGGTCTCCATGCAACTTTTACACAATTATAGTGGGTAGTTGGTAATACACAATTGGTTTTAAAGCTACAGGTCCTGGAAGTGCTGCAATTAGATCTCTCCAAACACTTTTGCACTCCAGTGTCCAAACCAGTGTCTCAGAGGGAGAGAGAGAGACAGAAAGAAAGAGAGGAAAACCTTGTGGTTCTCCTCACGAGGCTCTCAGGCTGCCACAGCACCCCAATGCAATGTCTCACTTCTCTCAACAAGATGCAATGTAGCAAATAAACACGACTAATTCCATAACTGGAACATAGTGGGGATATTTAAGAAAGCAAAGAAAATTGTCAGAGCCCCACTGGACATCTTTCCTTGATTTTCACTACAGAGACAGTTTAATAGCAATTAGGCTTTTAACTGTTCACCAAGTTACCAAGTCTGAGAAAGATGCATGAAGGAAGAAAAGAAGATTCTTCTACTATCGCTCTATTTTTGTTCAGCTCTGCTAAGAAAATTTTTCACATATATGAGCAGAACAAGTTCAAACTAGAGACAGGCTGCTGATTCAGCGACCCAGATGCTGCCATTCCTGCATTTTCACCTCTCAGAGGAGAGCAGAGACCCTTGTGGTACCCACCTGTAGCCACTCGTCCTGCGCAGCCTCGGGAATGCACCAGCCTCTGCTCCCCAGTCCAGCAACCAGGAATTTTACAGCAACCACAGTATCTCTTGTCTTGAAATTCATTGAGTAGTAACATTTTAAAGTTTTAAAGAAGCTTGTGGTTGGTTTTTTTTTTTCTCAGGTGCATTATGCTGTTAATGGCAAAAACTTCACAAATGTGAGTGGCTGAAGCAAAAAGGAAACCAGCTCTGAAGTAGAAAACTCTCTAATGGGGTTACACCAAATAAAATTGTACCAGACTGTGGCATAATTGTCTGGGTTTGGAAGACTCTCAGCCAATTTAATTTAGAAAAGACATCAAAGGGGAGGGGAGACAATTACTACACTTCAAGGATATGAAAAAGTAACAGGACCAAAGGTGCATATGATGAAATGATTCAGCACTTCTGTGACTTTATTGACTACGTTTTTTGCCAACAGGGAGTATTAGATAGTGTAATCTCACCAACTATATAACACAAACCACACCACTTCAAGCAAAACACCTCTGCCCAGATCCCAACAGTATGTGAATGGCTAATAAGGGTCTTCCAGAGAGGTATCTGGTCTGCATTTGGAAGTCAGAGAGAGAAGAAGTTGGACTGTATTTGGATTTGATTTTCCTGGTTCACAGTGCAAATATCACCAGCCCGCAACGCATTCTCACTCATGGTCATCATGTCAAAATAAACAACATAAATATATAATTATACCTTCACTCCCCCACCCTCCTCGGTGGCCTACTATCAGACAGCAGAAGGATTTTGATGTAGATGGAGAGGAGGCAGGCGCAGGTCCAAGGGAGGATGCAGCGTTTGCTGCTCCCCGCGCCCCTCAACGCTCACACAACACACACGTTTCTGCCCATTTCAAAACTCACTTCAATCCAAGGCAATCTAGCATATTTCCTAGAGGCACTAGATAAACTGGTAAGAAAACAAAAATAATAGGAAGAGAATAATAGAAGAGATCAAAAATACAGTTAGAAAAGCTGGAACTCCAAAGCATTTCAGCGGATAGTCAATCTGGAGAGAAGAAAAGCAAAAACAGATTTAAGGCAAAGAGTTGCACACCAACAGCTTCATTTACATCTGCATACCTCCCAAAACAAGGAATACAATCTAAAACTAAGGCTAGGCTAAGTTAAGACTCCCATTTAAAATAAGACTGCAGATTCAAGAGCACGAATTTATACAGTTGATTGGGGTTTGGTTTTTTTCAAAAAGGCAAAGTGTGGTGTGGGATTTGGTGGAGGGAGAAGGTAAAGGGGAAAGGGTCTGATTGTCCCAATCATGACACTGTATCAAAAGGCAAAAATAATTACTAGTAATATCCAAGGCGGCCAAACAGCCCCAGGGTCCCATTGTAGCAGGCGCGAGACAGAGTCAGATTTCACCTCCACTCAAATAAATTGCCAGTGAAAAAAAAAAACATTAAAAACACATCACTATGGTGGCGGCTATCAATACAAAGCAGCTTCTTCAAAGGTAAAACATGACCACTGTGATGTCTGCAGTCATTCCAAAAATGAAGGGAAATGCCGCTAGTGAGGTAAGTGGTTATTTTATTTCAGAAAATAAAAAGGTTCTCCTTTCCAAAGGAGGAAGCAGAAACTAAAAACTTTTTTCAACCTGCACAGAGGTGCTCCAGAACTCAGAATGAATGCCTGCCTCCCAGAAACCGGTCTGACCTCAACGACTTGGACCACATCCACAGAGCTATACTTACTAAGTGTATGTTGCTTGTACTGACGGTTAAATTGAACAAGAAGATCAATAGTACCTCAGAAGATGATAAAGGGAGAATCATCCACTGAACGGTGAGCTGATTAGCCTTTGTTGCAAGAGGGAAGAACACATCCCATATGCTTTCATTCTCCCTCCAAGATCTACAATGCCAGGAATACTCAAAAAAGCTGGTCACAGACCAAAGCACAACAGGGTCTCCGAAAGCCAGCGCAACAGGTCAGCTGCTCCACTTATGTTTGCGGAAATCATGGATTACTGCCTCCGTTCCTCAGAATCAAACAAGGATTAAAACCATATTAGTGAGAACTGCCTGCATGCTCCAGACTGAAACACTGATTCCTAATGTAAAGCTATGGCTACGAAATCATACAGCTATGGAACACCCCAATGGGTAACTATGAACATACCCACACTCGCAATCCAGAATTATTTGGGACCTAATCAAGGCAAGAAATAATAGGGGAAAAAACCCACCAAGGACTATTCTTTGTAATAGTCTTTATCTTTGGAGAAAAGAAATGGAGTGGAATAAGAGTGTTTTAGTGGCAGAGCTCGGAGGGTTGGAATCAGAGGTGCAGAGTCCAGCTGGAAGCCTGTAACACATTGATGTTCTCCAGGGGTCAGTACTGGGTCCAGTCTTGTTCAATATATCCATCAGCAACCTGGATGAGGGGACAGAGTGTACCCTCAGCAAATTCACTGATGATACAAACCTGGAAGAAGTGGCTGACACACCAGAAGGCTGTGCTGCCATTCAACGAGACCTAGTCAGGCTAGAAAGTTGGGCAGTGAGGAACCTGATGAAATTCAACAAGGGCAAGTATAGGGGGCTGCACCTGGGGAGGAATAATCCCATACACCAATACAGGTTAGGGGGTGACCTGCTGAAAAGCAGCTCTGCAGAGAAAGACCTTGGAGTGCTGGTGGACAACAGGATGACCACGAGCCAGCAATGTGCCCTTGTTGCCAAGAGGGCCAGTGGTCTCCTGGGGTGCAGGTCAAGGGAGGTCATCCTCCCCCTCTACTCTGCCCTGGTGAGACCACACCTGGAGTCCCATTCTGTATCCAGTTCTGGGCTCCCCAGTTCAAGAAGGACAGGGAACTACTGGAGAGAGTCCAGCAAGGGCTATGGGGATGAACAAGGGAATGGAGCACCTCTCTTAGGAGGAAAGGCTGAGAGATCTGGGTCTGTTTAGCCTGGAGAAGACAAGACTGAGAGGGGATCTCATCAGCACTTACAAATATCTAAAGGGAGGGTGTCAAGAGGATGGGGGCAGGCTCTTTTTAGTGGTGCCTGGTGACAGGACAAGGGGCAAAGGACACAAGCTGCATCAGGAAGTTCCATCTCCACACGCGGAAAAACTTTGAGGGTGCCTGCTTTGGCAGGGGGGTTGGACTAGATGATCTCTGAAGGACCCTTCCAACCCCTACCCTCCTGCCTGTGCTCTTCACAGAATCACAAAGTCAAATGTTTGATGTTTGCAATGGATAAATGAGACACTATTTCATGCTAAATAAGAGTTAATGCTAACAATGGTAACAGAGTTACTCCTGTCATGTAACTCTTATAAGAAGGGATATATTCAGCTGTTGTACAGAATTTATCCCTTTCAAGCTTTCCTCTTCTTCCATCACTTTTCCTGATAAGACATTGAAGCTTGTAGCTCTGGCTTAAGGGGAACCTTCTGTGGCCATAGGATCCCACAGACACACCAATTTTGCTTTCTTTCATACAACAAGACAAAGCAGCCATTTTTTCTGCTACATATACATTTACACATAGAATTAACTCAAGGGCTATGGAAAACTCAGTGAAGACTTCAAAACTGATGCATCTCTTAATTATTCCAGGTGTTCCAACATTCTCACCACTTAATGTAATAACAGAGATATACAAATAGGGAAAATACTTTTAAATTTGGTGCAGTACAATATAATGATAATGACACAACATGTGACTCCTTATAATCATGTAATCACTGAAGAAATGTGAGAAAATCCACTGATGCATAATTAAAAGCAACTCTCAATCACCTATGGAAATGAAACATAACTGAAATATGCATTAAACCTGTAAAAATAATTCTTCTTTAAGTGACTGAGTAATACTTCATAAAAATTGCTTTTTGTAATTCCAGAGACTATATAGCAATAAAGTGGCCCCTTAGTGGGGCTCCATTATTATGGAGTCCTATCCTGCAAGAAAACTCAAAATTAAAAATTAAACTTCATTCCATTACCAAAGAAAAGTTTTTCACAAAAACATTCCAGAAGATTCATATCAGGATGACTAGAACATTCAAACTAGCATCCTATTAGTTATCCATATAATTATTCTGTATAATTGAACTACCAAGAAATGCCTCCTTCAGCTAGTGTCATGCAGTATCCACTCTGATGGGGTCAGGAACAATATGAATTCAGGAGTCTAACTCTACAGGGAAAATGTTTGCTCTCACATGCTTAAAACCAATTAGTGCCATGTCTTGTACATACTGGAATATAAAGATGTTTTATCATGTCTTGTAAAAGTTTACATGATCTGGAGTGCTGCTTTATTTGACTTTTCTTGGAAGAGAGACAAGCTCTCTTGGCCAGCTAAGAAACACAGTGACTATCCAACTGCATAAGATAGATATGATTCGCGATGGAACTCAACAAAATGGTATCAAAAGTTTCTAAACCTTCAAAGAGAAGAAAAGGATATGTTTCTGGCAGGGTTTTACTATATACAGGTTTCTAGAATTGCTCAAATTGTTACCACCAAGCTGTTTTCTATTGCCATAAAACAGGACTCTCTCAAAATGTCTTTTTCTCATTTTTTCCCCATAAGAAAGGTTTAAAACTAATGCACATTTTAAATCAAGTTTTGTCATTCTTTCCAATTATACTATTTTCAAGAGCAGCTCCCTGGAACACATATTTCAGTATTTCCAAATTATACATTTAAAACATGTTAATTCAGGAAAATGCACTGCTGGTGTTGGTTTCACTCCACTTCAGGATGAACACAAGTATCAAAACGTCAATTTCAAACAAGCCAATAAATTTACTGAACAGCCCTAGCAATTCTCCTTTATTTCTAAGACAGTATCCTACACATTGTACACTAATTTACTCTGCTTAGAAAACTTATATTTTGTAATCATAGAAACATCCAGGTTGGAAGGAACCTTTCAGATCACTTAGTCCAACTGTCAACCTGACAAAAACATCACTAAACCATCTGACAACAATCATCACTGACAAAAATCATCACTAAACCATCTCTCTAAGCACTACATCTACCTGTCTTTTGAATACCACCAGGGATGGTCACACAATCACCTCCCCGGGCAGTCCGTTCCAATGCTTGACAACTCTTTCAATGCAAAAACTTTTCCTAATATCCAATCTAAACCTCCCCTGCCACAACTTGAAGCTCTTTCCTCTTGTCCTATCACTTGTTATTTGGGAGAAGAGACTGACACCCCCCTCTCTACAACCTCCTT
>VXAK01010744.1:378386-405137 GCA_013399435.1 Arenaria interpres
CCTTCTCTGGACACGCTCCAGCCCCTCAATGTCTTTCTTGCAGTGAGGGACCCAAAACTGAACACAGTATTCAAGGTACAGCCTCACCAGCGCTGAGCATAGGGGGATGACACTTCCCTAGTCCTGCAGGCCACAGTTTCTGATACAGGCCAGGATGCTGTTGGCTTTCTTGGCAACTTGGGCACACTGCTGGCTCATATTCATCTGGCAGCTGGCCAATACCCCCAGGTCCTTTTTCACCAGGCAGCTCCAGCCACTCTTCCCCAAGTCTGTAGCACAGCATTGGGTTGTTGTGACCCAAGTGCAGGACCCAGCGCTTGGCCTTGTTGAACCTCATACCATTGGCCTCAGCCCATCAATCCAGCCTGTCCAGGCCCCTCTGTAGAGCCTTCCTACCCTCAGGCAGGTCAACACTCCCACCCAACTTGGTGTCGGCGGCAAACTGACTGAGAGTGCACTTGATCCCCTCATCCGGATCATTGATAAAGATATTAAAACAGAACCTGTCCCAATACCAAGCCCTGGGGAACATCACTTGTGACCAGCCACCAAGCGGATTTAACTCCATTCACCACCACTCTCATGGCCCAGTCCTCCAGCCAGTTTTTACCCAGCAAAGAGTAATAATGGAGCATATTTTATGCAAATAAATCCCACTACCATGTCTGCATTACATTATCCTTTCAAAGTTTTAACAATCAGATATTTAGATCTATATTAGATACAGATATATATGAAGGAATAAAAATATTTCAACCCTAGCCCAAGCGGCAAGCCAGTATCATCATTCAAAATCCTAGTGTTATTTCCACTAAATCAGCTTTTGATATGTGCTGAAAGTAATTAAGTGGATATGTTTGCAGATACTAACCAAAAAATAAGAATTTGAATATACTTACTCCATTTCTTCTGTTGTGGCAGGAGAAAAAAAGTGTTGAACTTCTTATAGAAAATGCATCAGAAATAAGTGATTTCTCAAAAAAACTAACATGCACATCTTCATACACTTATGAGAAATTTAAAAGAAACAACTGGTGAGCAAAAGCAGTTGGCAATAGAAGAGAGTCTTGAAATAAGCATGAAAAAACAGAGTGGAAATGCAAAGCTCAAAATGGGTACCACATTCTCCAGATATGAGACAGGAAAAATGAATTGTGCAAAAGCTGAGAGAGCTGAATGCAGAATCACACAGCAGCTGAGGTCAAAAAGGCACCTCTGGAGACCATCCAGTCCCAATCCCTGCTGAGAGCAGGCTCTGCTAGAACAGGTTGCCAAGGGCCAGGTACATTCAGGTTCAGAATATCTCCAACAATGGAGATTCCGCCGTATCTCTGGGCAACCCATTCTAGTGTCTGTCTCCTTTACACCTTTCCATCAGGTATTTACACACACAGATAAATCCACTGAACTTTCTCTTCTCCAGGCTGAACAGTCCCAGCTTGCTCAGCCTCTCCTCATTCAACAGGTGCTCCAAACGATTAGTCATTCTAGTGGCCCTTCACTGGATTCACTCCAGTACATCCATATCTCTTGAACTGGAGAACCCAAAACTGGACTCAGTCCTCTAAATGCTGCCTCACCCGGCTGGATAAAGAGGAAAGATCATCTCCCTTGACCAGCTGGCAATGCTTTGCCTAACACAGCCCAAGAGGCTGTTGGCCCTTTTGCCACAAGGGCACATTGCTGGCTCATAGTCAACTTGATGTCCACCAGGACCCCCTGAGCCTTTTCTGTTCTGCCCGGCAGACTGTAGTGGTGCACGGGGTTAGGTGCAAGACAAGGATCAGTATGTCCCAACATCTCATCACACAACAGTTATAGCAGAATGCCTACGTGCAACCGACCAAGTCATTCACAGTTCCTTATATATGTATATATAGGCATTCATGCATGTGCATTTATGTGATGTTCATACATATGCACACACATACACAGATTATCTGTAAATAAATGCATATATAAAAACACATACAAAAAAATATTGGAGGCCTGCAAATAATTCAATTTATCAGCTATAGAAAAGAATCAGTTTTTTCTCAGGTCAGGCCAATCTAGTTAGCTTTATTTTCAAATGTAAGAGCAAGACCATAACTGTTCCAGATGAAAGTCACAGAACTCACTTTGCCTAAATTAGAACACACAGTTATATCACTCTGTGAATATTTTTTTTCCCCAGGCAATCATATTTGAAAGGTGAAAAAATTAACAGAATGATTAGATAGAATTGGTGGTATAAAAGAAGTAACTACTATATTCTGACAAAAAGAGTGGAGATCACTAAGCAAATCCTACTATCTATTTCATGCAAGTAAATGGAATCTGATTGCCCTATGAAGAATAGTTGTGGTAAATCTAGGGAATAAATTTAACTGCAAAGGCATTCCAATCCTGCTGCAAGACAAAAACAGCACAGTATTACAAATATAAAATTCTGTCGAGTCTACAGTAATATATACTTTTCCTCACCATCTCTTCCAAGTAAAGGAGGAATCAAAGACAGTAAATATCTTATTTAAGAAGTTTACATGCATAGGATGTTGGGGGAAAACGTTTTTTCTTTCACTACTTATTCAGAAGAATACTCTTCTGGAGTAAAACCTTTAAAGGAGACGGATAAAAAAAGCAGTAATACCATTAAGCTCTGTAATGGGTTATAAATTAGACAAAACATAAAAAAAGAAAAGAAGAAATACTAAAAAAGATAAAGATTAAAAATAAAGTGTTCTGCATTCCCACGTTAGCACCAGTGCTTAATATATTCATGATCGAAAACAGCACAGGGCGACAAAGCAATGAAGAAGCACAAAAGAAGATATTAAGCAGGTTAGTAAAGACTGAGAAATTTCTAGGAGACCAGCCCCTGCTCAGTGAATGGATGACCTGGCAGCCATCAGCTTACAGCACTGGCAAACGCAAACTAGAAGAACAAATCATATGAATTACCGGAATCTAAACAAGAGCATAGGTAAACAAAAAGCACTTCTTTTTCATTTGCAAAAAACCATTCACCTCCTTCCAGAAGTCATCAACAAAAATGATGGTATTTGAATGTCTAGTGCTATAAAATTGTGCTTCAAAAATAAAACTAAATGAGTTTGTTTCCATTAAGGCTATTACTATGGCTTAGTACATAGCTTTGAATATGAAGATTCAGCAGCTATTCTCTCTAGTTTTTCATCTAGGGATCTTTAATATGTTTTCAATCTAATTTTAATTTGCTACAGAAAGAGGGGAACGAACTTTCTTCTCAAGGCTAAATTAAATTTGTCTCTTGTGCAGGTATCATGAAGTATAAAAGAAGAAGGAGAACTGGTTGCTACATTTAATAAAAGCTTTTTTTAAAACTAGGCAGACAAGATTTTTCCATCATTGGTTTACTGTTTCAAGTCCCTGTTTTTTCAACAAAAATAACCAACTGTAGAACACATGCATGAGCAGAATTTTCATATTTTAACAACCAAAAATCCATCTGCAGTGTATGGCCTGAGTAAGCAAATAGCTAAGCATGCAAGTCAGGAACCAAGTCTGCACAGTTCATAGGAAGCTGGTGTCCTTCACAATCACAACAAGCACAGCGACAGTGTGTTTAGCCAAGAGCTGGCTGGGTGGCATTATTTTTGACCAGAATGCTATCACAAATAAAGACCAGAAAACTACAAAGCTGGTAAGACACAGGTTTCAAGAAGATATCAGGATGCTTAACTTTCCTGGAAGTATCTGAGGCATAAGGTTGATGTGTGCTGCAATGCACCGCAAAATCCCACTCTGAAGATGATCCAGCCTGGGCTCTGGCTAGAACACATCAGGACTCCCTTTCAGCTTGGTGTGCCTTTCTGCAGAGACCAAGCTTTGGAGAGTGTGATCTGCACGCCTGGAGATCACACCCCAATTTCAGTCAGGGTGTCTATCAGTTTAGAGGTAATAATTCTGCCTCTGTGTCCCAGCTGTAAGATGGGGGTAATAGTCTGTATTATCTCACAAGATATGAAAGCATTTGTGTATCTTCCAAGATACATGTATCAAATCTCACATAGGATGGATCAGATGCTTTGATACCAAAATGCTGCATATTTAATTGCATATATCTAATTGTGCTTAATGCTACTGGAGACATCTTTCAAGTGTTATACAGTCCTCTGAACATAGTGCTAATAAATGAGGGCCCTGAATGAAGCCATGCTCCGTTTATGCTCGATCTGATACAGCTACTGCCACTTCACATCTGGGAAAGGTAACTCACAGCCAGCTGGCCAAAGGAGAATGGCCCAGCCTGGCTACAGTCCCCAGGCTCCTTGCTGCAAGGTTTTTGGTGGCTCCCCATAGAACCTGACCTTCTGTCTTTTGCCCCAGCCACAGACAGTTTCTCAGTCTCTCCAGGGAAGAGCTCTTTCCTGAGCCCATACCCCGTTCTGCAACTTCTCCTTTTCTCCCACCGGGTATATTTTTTCTATCCATATATTTTTTTTCCCATGTATACATGAGGAGGAACTTCTTCACTTTGCGGGTGGCAGAGCAGTGGAACAGGCTGCCCAGAGAGGTGGTGGAGTCTCCGTCTCTGGAGACGTTCAAAACCCACCTGGACAAGTTCCTGTGCAACCTGCTCTAAGAGGACCTGCTTTGGCAGGGGAGTTGGACTTAATCTCCAGAGGTCCCTTCAAACCCCATATCATTCTGTGATTCATGTTCCCCCAGCTAACTGAACTTCTGGGCCTCACCACTTCCCTTCCCAAACATGATGGGGAGAGCCACCGACGCTAATTAGCATTGCCTAATTGGATGCTCTGTCCAGCAGAGAAGGATCCGAGAGCCGCAGCAGTAGATCTGAAGGAACCGGTAACAGATGCAATGCTCTCATTGCCTGTCAACTGCAAAAGAAACCAAATACCTCCCTGCTATTTTCATTTTTGTCAGACAGCATCATTGAACCAATCATCTACTGCTTTTCACTTTTTAAATCTAGGGGAAGGAAAACAGCAGCAAATAGAACTGACCCAGATGAATCTAAATGCTCACATTAACACCACTAACTAGGATGAAAGGAATTTTTGCAAAAGGTTTTCTTCCTTAGAAGAAAACATTGATAACCAAAATTAGCTCCTGCCAAACACAGTCATTTAAGTTTTCTTCTAAAACAGCAAAGATGCTGTAGCTAAGCAACCTGGCTTTTCCTTAAACTGAAAGTTGGTTTTCATAGCACCTTGTTTATCTCTGAATGCTCTGACAAACCTCCACCTCATTTTATGTAATCATGTCTGGGGGAGTGCCAGATTAGATCTGGTATACTGTCGTAAAGGGACTTTTCCCATGAATGCAGATGATGCAAAGTTATTTTTAAAACAGCATCCGAAATGTTCTTTGTGTCTACTGCATGCTCTTCAACTACCTCGAGTTGTGTGAGCAGCCATCAGTCTGAGAGAACAGATACGCTTGTCTGCTTCTGGATCCAAGAAGTGCTGGTTTTCTTTATCTGTGTGCTGAACCGAGCCGCTCCCCTTTCCATCTTAGATAGCCCCTTTAGCCCAGGATTTGATATAGCATTTAGTATTTATATTCTACCACTAAAGATCTTTTCTTCTAAGTGAAAATATATCCTGACATATGCTCTCTGCCTTGCTCTGGGTACTTCTCTCGCCCTATCTTGGATGCAATGATTATTTCCAGATTACAAGATAACTATATTCTGTAAACCCAGTTCACTCAATCACGAACAGCTTTCTTTTCAATTCTTTTTTTTTGATTCTGACTGCATTTTTCCTGATGGACAGGACAAAAAAATACACGCAAGTAATAAGCAAAACCAATGAAACTGGATAGGACCCAGTGGGTTACGACTCTGGATGCTAATCCCTTGCTATGCTTCCCCTCCCAGAGTACGTGCCTTAATAGCCTTTCCCATTTGACAAGGCCACTGGAAAGCATCTGTCTGAAAAACCTGGAAAGCACTGGTTTTCTTCCTCTCTCCCAACTCAGTCCCCATTACAATTTTCTTTTTAAACAGCCCTCGCCTCCCCTTTTTTTGATTGGTTGTCTGTAACACTCTACATACAGTATAATAAATTATGATGGTCCCAAATGCTTTGCTAAATAGAAAAAAGATTTTTTGGCTGTACTGCTCATTTGTTTTCCTTTCTCAACTGGTTTTGTGTTTGTGCAGAATAAATACACACACAGTAGGCCTGTGCATCTTTCTACAAACAGAGATACACACGCTCTGTATACAGACAGCAATGCAGCTTTTTTTGTTTACTCTGCCTCTCTCATTCCCTCTAGATATTTTTGCACGCTGTCATTTGTGGAATACTGTTGAAACCCAAAGGGTTGTCAGCTGAGCCTGCCTCGCACTGCAAGCTGTTGGCAGACTCATTAAGGATGGGGGAACAGCGTGGAGTCCGCTGCCGTTTCTCCCAGACTGATGCTGCTGGTTGGAAGCGTTGGGCTGAGCTCCATGGGCTACGCCAGCTGATTCCTTCAGATGCTCCTCGCCCTTGATTTTATTGTTGGTGTCTCAACAAGGACCCTAACATTGTTACTAAAAGTGCCAGCAGCTGCTGCCAGCATGTAGGGGGAAGGAATCATATCAAAAGAAATCTTTGAAGGTTTCAAACAGGGTAAAAATGCACGTTTTCTTACCCCCATAACCAGCCTTGCTTGTACAATGAAATTACTTTGGATTTGGTATTGGGTAACTTTTTTTTACCATTTGTTAATTTCAGAATTATCTGCATCATTTTTTTTCTCTACCTAATTCGTTTTAATTATTTCTAACCCTGCAGATATTACCTGCTTCATTTGTTACAGCCCTACAGAATCCAAATCTCTTACCCATGCATTTTTTTCAGGGAGTCTATTCCCTCTTTGGGTGTCAAAGTAGAGGCCAGGAAGGAGAATGTAGCTCTCTGTGCTTTACCATGAGCCGTCCCTTCTTCCCCCAGGTCAAGAAAAGAACACTTGGCCATCAGCCTCTTTTTGGGTGATACAATTGAAAAAAAGAAAAAGAATAAATCACAAGTGAAATAGACTTTAGCCACTGCTGCCATTTGGTTTTCCTCACCTAACCTCCTGCTTAGACTGGGCAGTTTCCAGTCATCCTGAGGTTGAAGGAGGGCACTCTTGTTCTCCCAGTTTATCTAGGCTGCTATGAAATCAGGGATACCTGGGTCCTGTGCACAAAAGAGAACAAATAGGAAAATACGTCTATATATTAGGAATTTAGGTAGTCAATCTAAAAATGGGGAATCTAAAGTTCTCAGCACTTGTTTTTGTTTTGCATTCAATTTGAGGGCATCTTACACCAAGCAAGATATTTAAAAGTCATCAATCCTCCTCAAGAACACCTAAATCCAAGGAAAAATGGCACTTAAGGGAGGAACCGTATGTCTAAGCATTTTGTGTATTTGAGTCATAATATTCTTTAATTCCCCAACCACATGCTATTTTTCTTTCAAGCAAGGACTAGCACTACAACTGTTCCATCACATAATCAGGTTACTCTTGATAACCTTCCAAAGTCAAATCCCAATGTCACAGTTCACATCATCTCCTAGTGACTCTGTGGCAGAGCATGTGAAAACAATAGAGTACTTTCAACAACCTATTTTCTGGCAGAAACCTGGTCCCATCCATTCCTTCCTTTTCTCTGTCTAGCACATACAGACCACTGGTTTACCATATGTTCACATTCACTGTAATGCATCTCCACCTCCCTCCTTTCAACTGATTTTTATTTAGAAGATAAACACTTCAGGACAGCACAGAAAGTAGGAAAGTTTGCCTGCGATGTGTCTAGCAGATTTTAGCCACTATAAGATTAACTCAAATATAAGACAAAGTAAAGAAGCATTTTAGTAACCAATAAATTGGGGGGGTTTTTTTATCATCTTGTCCATTCCCTAAGCCACTCGCTTCCCCTTCTCTGTCACTTGCTTTACTTTCATAGTACTAGGGAAAAGGGGAGTTGTAAGCTATATGACTTAGATTTAATGGCACTGATAGCCCAGGCCAAGCAGTAAACAGACTTTCAGAGCTAAATCAGAAACTCACTATGGCAAAGGTTTACCAAATGGTCTGTGGAAAGGCTATGCTGCACTAAACACTCAAGTCACCTAACAAAACTAAGGAGAGGAAGGAGGGCCTAACTTAAGCAGAACTAGAAATTCAGAGATCTTCACTCTCTTCCTTACTCTGCTAGAGACAGGCTTTGCATTCTGGGGCAGAGCATTCCAGCATCAGCAGGTATTTCTGTATCTGCCTCTAAGAAGATAAAAGAGAGGATGGGGAATATCGTTTCATTAGCATTTATAAGGCAATCTGTGTGGAAAGCATTGTTGCACAACTGTGTAATTTACCCGTATTCCACAGGGTAGTTTCCAGAGAAACAAAGTGTGAAAAGCACCATATGGGACCTGCTTCTAAAGAAAGAACAGAAGTCCCCATCAGATGGAACTCTCCTGAAGTGATGACCATAGGTTAAAAGGAGAAAAAACTTCTCTGTAGATTGTTTCCAGCAACTCCCAATCCCCAGGGTCACTATTATTAAGCAAGGACTCTCATCCTCTTCAGGTGCAATAAAGAAAGCCACTCCCTGCTTGCAAGTTTCATTTTGGGGACCTATATATCCTTCTCTTAGCCATGAGAGTCTTATTGATTTAACACCCTAATAAATGCCATGGAAAAGGAAGAACAGCTGGCAGATTTTTGCTCTACCTACAGGTTGAAAAGCCATCCATGAAGATGCATTCATCTCCTTACCCATGTTAGTAACACCTTAGGGTGTGAACATGAGCCACTCTCACATATACAGCATCATGAGAAGTTCTCATTAAAGAACTTCTACCCTGGAATATATTTAAATTCATTTTTGCATCACAGGAACTCACTTATGGACTACAGGCTTAGTGAAACAAAAATATGCAACTGTCCAGTATGAAAAACAAAACATCCTTCATAACATCAGCAAATGTAGTGCTTATTATTGTCAAAACAGCACAAAGCAGCTCCAGTTTTATATGATATATCAGGTTGGACTCAATAGTAGCAGAAGTGCTGTATTAAAAAAAAAGATTATTGTAAACTATACAGAGCAGGCCTTGTTAGCTCTCAAGAACAAGGAAAACACTATGCAGAATAAACAGGGACAGGAAAAAAAAAAGTAATAACAAGAATGCACTTGAGTTTGGTAAATAAAGCTCTGCAAAGAAATTTACTTGAGCACAACACCACACCCCAGAATCCCAACACGAGGGAACATACATTTTAAGTAAAAGAAATGTTATTCTCTCCTTCAGCAGATAGGAAATGCCCACCACCCTCTCAGTGAAGCCCAGAATGCCAAGAACGCAGTCCTGGCTCAAAGCTGGAGGAAACACAGCATCAGTGGTCCGTGGCAGCCACCTCAGTTTCTCATGCACAGTAAGAGACCAAACCACAGAGGTGAGATTTTCCAGCTTGCCCACCGAGACACTAAAGACTGTGGAATTAAAACGTTTTTCCACAAGTCACAGAAAACTTTCTATAACCCTTAAGGTTGTCTTTCCTGCAGCATTTCATCCTGCACTCAGTTTCCTAGATGACTCTCCACTTGCCTCGTGCAGTAATAAAACAGAAGATAGATTTTACTAAACATTACATTCATGAAGAAAAACCCTTCTCATAATGAGTGAATTCTACAGAGAAATAAAAACTACTTTTTACTCCCATGAAAATGAATTGTGAAGAGCGAAAAAAAATTCTTTTATAACCCCCCTTTCTCCAACAAACTCTTCCAGAGAGAGTAGCTTTTTGCATTGTTCTCTCCAGGACACACTCTTAAGGACTTCAATTTGGAAGGGAAGTGTAATTGTGGAATTATATCCAGTTTGGTTTGACTCATGTTCTTAATATATAGGAAAACAGAATCTAGAGTGTGATTCAGAGCCCACTATAGCAACCAGCGGGCTTTGAACCAGACCAAAGCTGTATTAAAGCCCACCATTGATCTTTCTTCATTTTCTCCATTTTACTTTTGCCTTTTTCTCAGTCTTCTCACAGGGGTTTGGAGGTTTTTTTCCCCTCCTTTTTCCTCTTGGTTGCAGAAAGATATGCAACTTACAATCCCACCCCTCTGCTGACAATTTTGCTCATAAGACATTAGGAAAAGGAGGAGCACTTGCCAAAATATATAATCAAATTCAGGATAACTAGCATATACATTTCATTTAAAATTAGTCTTTATCAAAGACTATTTGGGTTCTCATTTCACATTTATTTCAAGAAAAAAAGTGAAAAATACAAAAAAGGATGTTTACAAAAATTCTGAGCTTTTCTTGCTCAAGAATCTTAGTAGATGAATTTATCAAAAGCAAATATTTTCCTAAATTTAGGTTTAGCTTTGATAAATCAACATTTTATAACAAATTAAGCAAACAACTCCTGACTTCTGGTAGACAACCGTCACCTTTCCCTACATTTTAACTTTCCTTTCTGAAAGCACAGAAGTGCACGAGGTGCCTACCCTCACAGAAAGCAAATGGGTGCCTTCAAAAACAACATCATATGCCATAATAACAAGGCAAATCATTGAAGGTATTTTGGTTTAAAGTTTCATTGAACACATCAGCCTGGCCAGGCTGAACGATCTACAATATGCTGCCAGACGGAGCCAGACACAGACCTTCAGAAGAAAGGGGAAGCAGGAAGGAGCCGAACAGAAACATTTAGTCAGCTCTGTCAAAATGTTGGCATTTCTATTAGGAAAGATTTACAGTACCCAATTCTGCCTGTTATTCTGTATCACCCTACCAAAAGACCATGTTTTTCTGAATAATTATTATAAGCCTTTGAGCTACTTTTACTGTATTTTTGCAAGGTTGTCCAGTCAAAAGTGACACTGACATTAAAAACCTATCATTCTGAGTGTAAAAATAATTGTTTTACTTCCAAGCAGAACTTCATAAATTATTTCACTGGTAATATTCTTCTTCCCTATAGCTGTTATTCCTGCACAATAACTTAGCTTCTGTTTTATTTAATGCTAATGTTCCTGAAACACAGGCACCCCCGAAACTCACGCATACTGTAACGCCTTGCACAAAAAGATTTTTTCAACCTACAAATGACATTTAAAGTCTATAAAATAGATACTACAGAAGATTATTCATAGTGGAAAGACTTGTTATCAGAGTGTAGCTCAGTCCCTTAGGGACAGACATACCTCAGAATTGTTGAGATGACACCTGTGCGTCCCCGAGAACCAGCCCTCACTCGAACACTGGTCAATGTCCACCTTCTGCAGATTGATGTCGACTTTGACAACACCTCTGAAAATAGAGAAAAACAGCCTTGAGCACGGTGACTACAGAAATAGGTTAAACTTCTTTATGATGCTGCAGCCCGCAAAGCGGAACTGCATCTATCTTCTAAATACGGAAGTTGATGAAATGCCTGAAAACTGAGAAGTTTTGCGTTCATGAAGCCACAATTGCAGAGACACATTCTTATGTTAGACCTTACTGAGATGTACTATGACAGGAGCTTCGTAAATCTAACACACTGACGAAGTGTAAGGCAGTAGGTAAGAGTAAGTTATACACTCAAAGAATTTAATGCCCTTCACATTTTACAATGCAGCAAAGAACTAAAATAAATACAATGAATGACCTGCATTACTTTTTGCAAGGCCATCAAGCTTCCCAAGTACCAGGCACTGCACCTTGCCCCCATGCATCCTCTCTTTTGCTCCAGGGAACGGTATTTGCCAAAATAACTGAGCAAAAGCCTTTTTCCATACTCTCCCCAGACAAAAACCTTATCTCCAGCAACCTCAGAACACTCCTCCACAGCTCAGCACACCCAAACCCCTCCAGTAGGCACCCAAACCCCTCTCTCCCCATCTCTGCCAGCCAGCACTGGTATAATACCTGACACAGCATCAGAAGGGCAGCACGAGCCAGGAGTAGAGGGGCACCAATGTCTCTGAAACCAAAAAACATTTCCTGCACGCACAGGTCCTCAAAGACTGTCTGAGCTGTATCAGCTCTATGCCAAGAATACTCGAGTTTTCATCATCAACAGTTTCCCTCAAAAATGTTTTTGAATGAAAAGCTAACCACCCAATTTGAAGGCCAATGCTCTATTTTATAAACAACTTGGAAATCACCACCAAAAGAAAAAAAAACCACACAAAAAACCCCAAAACTGTAAGACTGTAGTTGCATATCTTAAAAAAAGACTTCAAAAATGTCCTTCTCTCCAAAATAACCTCCAGAATTACTTTGGAAGTGGAACATTTATAGCATCATCTTGTGAGAGCGTACATCCGTGACTGCTTTGCTGCTGCCTGGACTTAGCAAAACATGTCACTATGCAACTTCTGAGTGCTGGATCGTTACACGGACTCACTTGTAACAGATGAATGCTCTCTACCGATTTCTTTTATCTAGGGTACCTCTCCTTCTAAGTCACCCTTTTCAGCTACTTCAGACAAAAGTTTTAATTTCCGCAGTCCAGAACTTCCACGACTACAAACACCATCATCCCTCCTTTCAGGCTGTGGACTACCAACCAAGGGTAGTCCAACCCAACCTCTATTCTCAAGAACACCTCGCCCACCTCAAAGCGTGTTGCCTCTTTTAATTAAAGCTCAATATATATAAGAATACTAATAAATAAATAAATAATAATACTAGAGCTACAGAGCCATATA
The DNA here is from genome assembly GCA_013399435.1 of Arenaria interpres. Taxonomy (NCBI): domain Eukaryota; kingdom Metazoa; phylum Chordata; class Aves; order Charadriiformes; family Scolopacidae; genus Arenaria; species Arenaria interpres. Next base: position 391,066 of record VXAK01010744.1, read on the forward strand.
TTTGAGAGGCCACTTATGAACAAAATCAGAACAGGCATAAGAACGTGAGCTTGCTCAAAACCAAGACAATACTGCTCCCTCGTATCAGGCCTCAGTACAACCACAACAGCTAAATCTGGACATTCACCTTCAGATGTGCTGTATAGTCACCAGAGAAACACAAGCACACCGTTTAAGTGATCCGAAGAAGAATGCATTATGAAATTATGTAGGACAGCCAGTAGGAAGTTAGGCAGCACAGGTACACTTCATCCCTCTCCATCTCCTGCCTAGAATCTACGTAATCTGATGGTGGGCACACTTAGAAACGACCTGAAATATTGAAGTGCTGACTCTAGCAACTTCCGTTTGAAAGAGCACACACCACCGTTCTAGAATACTCACAAGTACTTTTAGTTTATAGTTTTGTGCCTTTCGACTCTGGTTTCAAACAACAGCTTCTCCAGGGACTGCTAAAACTATGCTTCCACTCCAATGAACTGTTTTTTCCATGTTCCAGGTGACCAATGACCTCGAGGGAAAAACCACCGTACTGCACAGACTAACTCTGCATAAGAGGTTGCTGTCAGTGGATTACAAGCTTATCTAAACATGATAACAACGTATCTGTCTCAGACGCTTATAGGAGTAGAGGTAACTAATTCCTCATCTGACCACATACAGATCCCACCAGGTAGGTTCCTAATACTTCCTGGACTTTTCTGAGCATAAAAATTAGCATGTGGGCTGGGGACAGGACCCGTTCTGCACATGAACCATCTCACTGTGGCTGCATACAGACATGAAGCAGGCAGTGGGACCAGGACCAACCCTAGTTCTTGCTCTCCTAGTTCACATTACACACCAGGCACCTTGGCAAGGGATGCTCAAGCATTAGCATCACTCCGGTTGCTCTAAAGAAATCAGTTTATAAAGTAGGAAAAACAGTGATGATTCATCCTTATTAGGACTGCAACAGATTCACCCAGGAGACTCTGAAGCACCTCAGGGAAGCAGGTCTTTATTTCCTTTACAGGGAAAGCTTTTCCCTTGTGCACATTTTGTTTTTAACTGGTAGAAAAGGAAACTCCCCTTTCTTTCTGCAAACACTTCCACAAAGAGGGAGGTACAGATTGCAAATTAAGGGTAAACAAATCACTACTAGGACAAGAGAAACACCTTAAGAGTTTGCTCTGCTGTAACAAGCAGGTCCTGTAGGAGCACAGTGTCAGTGGAAATAGGTATAAAAAATTTCAGAAGGAAACTTACCTAGATGTTACTTGTGAGAGACAACACATAAACCAGAGGAATTAGGGACAGTAAGTGCACTGAGCAAGCATTTGAGCATAGCCTTGTACCAGACATGCTGCAAACTGAAGAATCAGTGGCATGTTCTGCTGGGCCAAGAGGCAGACAACAGAACAGCATCCTAACGCTCAGAGCCATGTACTGGAAAGAGAGAAAATTCACTTCTGGATTTTTCATATCAGAATTGATTAAATAACTTGTACCCTTTGGAAACTCTCCAATACAACTATTTTGTTCCAAATAGATATGAAAGTCATAGATTCATACAACAACTGTCATTGGAAGAAACCTCTTGTGATCATTCAGTCTAACCACCTGCTCAAAGGAGGCTCAGTTCAGCTGTTTTTTTTAAATACCTCCAATAATGGAGACTTCACCACCTCCGGGAAACCTCATCTATTTCTGACCACCGTCAATGTCATATATAGTTCCTCTGATGTTTAAGTGGAATTTCTTGGATTTCAACTTGTGCCTCTTTTACTTTCTGTCCTGTCACCGATTACCCCCAAGAGTCTGGCTCTGTCTCCTTTAAACTTTTCCATCAGGTATTTACACACGTGTAAGATGTCTCAGGAGCCCTTTCTTCTCCAGGCTGAAGAGTCTGAGTTTGCACAGCCCTTCTTGTCTGTCAGGTGCTCCAATCTCTAATCATCTTTGTCGCACTTCACCAGGCTCACTCCAGTACATCCATGACTCTTCTACTGAGGAACCCAGAAGTGGACACAGCACTCCTTATGTGGCCCCGTCAGGCTGGGTAAAGAGGAAGGATCACCTCCCTCAACTAGTTGGCAATGCTCTTCCTCTCACAGCCAAGGAGGCTATAAGTCTTTGCCACAAGCACACATTAGTGGTTCATGCCAAATTGGTGCCCACCAGAACCCCTCCAGGCCCTTTCTGCAAAGCTGCTTTCCTGTCATTAAGCCCCCAGCCTGTACTGGTGCACAGAGTTATTCCTCCACGGGTGCAGCACTTGGCATTTCCTTTTGCTGATCTTCACAAGGTTCTTTGCTCATTTCTCCAGCCTGTTTCAGCATCCCTGAATGGCAGCACAGCCATCTGGTCTCTCAAACACTCCTCCCAATTTTTATCATCTGCAAACTTGCTAAGAGCACACCCTACTCTATTGTCCAGGCCATCAAACGAAAACGTTAAACAGAACAGGTTCTAGTAACCACCCCTAGAGTATACTAATAGTGACTGGCCTCCAGCTGGACTCCAGTCACCTATACACAGAAGGCTATTGGGTTGGTTAAACACTATTTCCCCTTCATAAACTCATGCCGGCTACTCCCAATGACATTCTTCTCCTTCATGTGTTTCAGAAGTGGTTTTCAGGAAGACTTGCTCCATCACATTCCCAGGGACTGAGGTGAGGCTGATCAGCCTGTAGTTCTTGGAAGACATCAAGTACCTTGGCCTTTTCCATGTCCTCTGTCACAAAGTCCACTGCCCCATTCAGCAGCCAACGCACATCCTACCTAGTCCCAGTTTTGCTACCAGTGTACTTCTTGTTGCCCTTCATGTCCCTCACCAGATTCAGCCCCATAGGGGCTTTGGTTTCCCTAACCCCACCTATCAATAGAATCACAAGAACATAGAATCATTTAGGTTGAAAAAGATCTTTAAGATCATTGAGTCCAACTGTAAACCTAATACTGCTAAATCCACCACTAAACCATGTCCCTCAGCACCAAATCTATGCATCTCTTCAATACCTCCAGGGATGGTCATTCAACCAATTGCCTTNCACCTCAATGTCTTTCTTGTAGGCAGGGGCCCAAAACCGAACACAGTATGTGAGGTGTGGCCTCACCAGTGCTGAGTACAGAGGGGTGATCACTTCTCGAGTCCTGCTGGCCACACCACTTCTGATACAAGATGGTAATGTTTATGGTCACAGCCATGCTCAGACTGTGTCTCCATATTCTTCCCAGGTTACCCGACCCTGCTTCAGCTCTTGTGCACTTTCATTTTACGCTTGAGTTTTTGTCAGGAGCTCTCTATTACACCATTCAGGCCTGAAAATTACCTAACTTCAAAACATTCTCACAATACTTCTTCCACAAACACTACAAAATTCTTCCATTTGAAACTGAATGTGTTTTCCCTTTGCTTCTCTTGTATTAAAAGTTTTCTTAAAAGAACACTTGCTTTTCACAAGACTCAGTCTTCATGAACTCAATACAAACCTTTCTGCCTACACTCTTCTGTCTGCAGCTCTTCTGTACCACACCTGGAACTTCTGATATGATTAAGTTGTTCTTTTTCCTTTTCTCAGAGCTTTATGAATTTCTGGGGTGAATATCCACAGGAAGGGATAACAGTTGAGTCCAGAAGCAGACATACAAAAGCAATCTCTCCTGACAGTTACAATCTACCATAGGCTTTCATTTTCCCCCCCCCGCCCATGATATATATTATTCTGTTTTTCACTAGACGTCTGCAATACATGTTTGTGCTTTATGGTAACATCACAGTTCTGCTGAGGTAGTAACAGGGTTTGCAACTACTTGAGGATATGCTGCTTTCAAGAGAAAAAGTCTCTTTAAGCATACATGTGACATTTACAGAAAGCATTATGATGGTACAAGACTTCTATTGCATTCATTTGGGATACTTTGCCATTTTAAAACACCACCTCAGACCTGTACTGCACCGTTATTACACATGGAGTACACCAATACATACATGATATATTTCTGAAATCCATCTGTGATTAATACAGTACCTGGCACAGCCTCTTGAGCCACCCACATTTTCAGTTATTTTTGATTCAGCATTCGGAAAATGGAACATATGGAAGAACACAACCTCCTAGAATGTATACAGAATGTATAACTACCTGTTAAGTGTTACATTTCCTGAACTGGGAATAATTGCAGCTCTGCTATCTTGATGGAAGCAATCAAGACATATCAACAGCATAATAGTAAACTCAGCTTGTCAACGTAACACATTCATCCACTCCAACAACTGCCTGGCTGAACCCAAGCCACAGTGAAAAGTTAATAACAATATTCCTGGTAACTGTGGACCATCTGGCAAGTAAGTGTATTTTGTTAATCTCCTTATAACAATAAATATTTGGTTTTTGCAACAATGTTACAGTCCTTACAGAAAAAAAAAATGATACTTAAGGACTGCACATTCATGTTTAACATGTAGTTAAGAAAGAATTAGTTGAAGGGTACAGAATAGATAATCACTGAAGAATGATGTCACCAAGGATTTTGTCAGGTCAGAGGTTTGATTTAAGAGGCTTTCACATCTCTCTTAATTTCCAGTACCACTGTTTGTTGGCATGCTATTGGCCTTGAAATCTGTGCCAGAAATTGATTTAAGCTTATTTTCCCAACCTACTAGCTATCTTGATAGTTTCAGTAGTCATAATATTTCATTGTAACAACGTGTTGTAAAGCCTATATCTACAGAGGGATTTTATTGCCTATGCTGTTACACCAAAAAAAAAAACCAAACCAGAAGGAGCATGTTCTCTTTCACCCAGCCAGCTTAAGCCAGGAGTGCACAGAATAATGGCCTGCCAACATTCGAATGGTGATAAACAGCATCTTTGTCCTCTAGATCTTCAGCAGCTTTTTGGCAGAGAGGTCAACACAGCTCAGCTAAACAAGTATTCAAAGTTTGTCTTTTAAGTTTGTACACTTATTTTTGTACCTGTAAGTATTGCAAGCAGCCATAATTAAGGTATAAGGCATGGTTACCACATGCTGACACAGAGAGCACCCCCCAAGTCTAAATGCCTGCCTAGAATTTTGCTGCCATATTTATTCGCCCCTACACACTGCCCTTCCTAAATCTTCCTTACCACAAAACAAGGAGATAAGAGAAACGAATTCTCTACAGCCATCCCAGATTTGCAAATGCCCACACTTCTAGATAAATACATACTGTAATTAGTATAGCCAATGTTTTTAGGGCAGATACTTTTACAAGCACTTCTCATTTTGGAAGCTGACACTTTCAAGAATGTTCAAACAGTAGAAGCTACCTGGCCCCTGAGGCTCCTTCGATGTACCATCAGCATCCAAAAAATTTCCTGCTGCCAAATTCACTAGTGACTTTCAGCCCGAGTCAAACAGCAAGTCCAAGTTGCTTCTGAAAGTTAAGGTTTAGGATTGTGCATCACTTAGACATTTTGAAAGCTATTACCTCTTCATATCCAGCCAGATTCACAAAAGGCAGTAGTACTGGGCCATTACACACAACATGATTTTGATCTGATCACAGAGCTACTGCTAATTTCTTACTAATAGAACAGACACAGACTCATCTAATTCCTCAGCCATAGCATGACTACTGCTTTTCAGCACACATTTTCACAGGAGAACCACCTTCCGCTAAAAATAACTGGAGAGTACGATACAGCAGTGTGGGCACATGAATTAGGATTCACCTGCAAAGAAAATCCCCCTAGGCCATTTGGAACCCTACTACAAGGGCGGAATACTTAAAGCTGAATCCTCTGTTGTCTGAAGAATTATTTCAGATTTAAATCTGTCTTCAGATTTATGGCACACGGTGCTGCCTCTCTGGGGATTTCCCTGCAGTTTAGTCAGAGAGCTTCCTAGATACTTCGAGGGGCGGTGATTTTTTTTTGCTTGAGGATGTTTGAGTTGCTGCAAGCATCTTAACTCTGTCACAAAGCATCACCTCGTATAGAAATACAACACATCAGTGATGGTGGGGTACCGCTTACATTAGATTCTTCCTATGAAAAAAGGTCTTGGAGCCAAATTCAAGCTATTTAGTAAGAAACCAGCATATTTATTTTTTTTTAATACTTGCATTACTATCCGTGGGGTCAGAGAGACAGGGTAAAGAGAGGGCCTTAAGAAACATTATAGAAAGTGATATAAGAAACAAAGAAAAAAAAAAGGCTTTTGAATTAGAAGGATCCTACATGGGAGAGATGGTGTCAGTCTATCTATGTCCAACCTTCTGACATTGAAGATTTATTTAAAGGTAATAAGGGAATTTTAAAACTGAAAAGGAAGTGGAATCCAACATTAACATTAAAAGGAAAAGGCATAAACCTGGGCAAGGAACATATAAAACTACAAGAATATAAGAATACAAGACAATACTAAAAGACATTTTCAGAAGCAGCATGGTAAAATCAGAGTCTCCACTAACTAAAAGCTTTTCAAAGACCTCAGAAAAAGGAAGCCTGAAGTAGAATCTGTAAGTCCAACAGACCACCAAGATATAAAAAACATCCAGAGTAAAGCCAGCCTTTGCAGAAAGCAAATTATTTTCATCACCACACACTTTAAAAAGCCAGGAAGGCTCCAACCTTTGAGCCACTCTTGAGAGAACCAATGTGACAAAAGTCAGCTTTCACCTGCAGGGAGGTTAACAAGCTGGGCACCACAACTATCCCTTCTGTGCAAAAAGCATTCACAAATGACAGCAAATAGGTGACCCGTCACAAAGTTTGCAGGTGATAATTAGTATAACCCACACCTAAATGTGGGTTATAACCCACACAGAGAAGATGAATGAACTTTCCAAAGTGATTTTTTTTTAATCACAAGAATCTGGGATCTCCCAATGAATTCAGATTCACAGAGCAAATTTATAAACAGAAATTTTTTTTTCTCTGAACAGTTCATAATTACATTATGGAATCCAATACCAAACTACATTGCGGAAGACAAAAATGGGTTGAAAAGTGGATTAGAATCATGGAAGCCAGTTTAATCCATACTTAATATCAACACTCATTCAGATAAAGTCTGAAAGACTATTTTTTTCCATTGTTTACTACTTGCAATTGGGATATAACCAGGATAAAACACACTGCTCTTGTATTTTTCCCCCAAGTACCTCTGAGAAGCTGCTTTTGCAGAGGTAAGCCTTTCATCTGACCTAACACAGCAATGCTTTTGTTCTTACCTTTAGGAACATTTCTCTATCTCAGCCCAGGTTCATGAACAGACAGAATAGGAGGTGACAGTCCTGGAGCTGAATCTCAGATAGTAAGGACTGTCACATGTCCATTCCCTTCAAAAGCACTTTGATAACCTGCTGTGCTGGAAGCCTTGCCCGAGGGGGGCGGAGGTAGAGATCAGAGAAGTGGAAAGTGCAGTTTGACCCAAAAAGCTAGTTCCTTTTATTGCAACTTATGTGCTACATAAGTGTGTACATAAATGCAGTATGTGTTTCAGTCCTCTCCTGGCCATATTTAACTTCTTTCTTCAAAGACCCACTTCTGTTTCTCCAATAGTGAAGAAAGCTGAATCATGTTTCTAAAAAAGCAATCCCTATTTATTGTTTCTCTTGTTTCATCACCATCCAGTTTTCTATCCTTATCCATGACCTCATATGAAAAAGGCAGAGACATAATTGATTGTCTAAAGAATACTTAAAACATGCTGGGGGTTTCTATAAGCAGACAGTAAGTCATAGGATGACGTTTCTTTGTTCTCACCTCTTTTCAGGAATATAAATTCAAGACTTTCAGAAGTTCTAGGAAATAAATTATTCCTTTTCATTTTTAAAACCTGTTCTAAATCCACCCACACCTTCAATCATGTTATATGGGCCAGGGCCTGTTATAGAAAAAAATGTCAGCTTCACGATTTTAAAATATTTTCAGGATTATACAACTCATGTATCATGTCACAAAAAAATAGAAAGCCTCCTTAAACAGTTAAAATTAATTTTTCTTAGTTCAGTACTAAGACTAAAGATAGATTAGAGCGAAAACTAAAAGAGGGGGCTAAAGGAAAAAAGTAAACCAGATTTAAAAGAAGAGTTATTTTTTACAAGTTTTTCTGTTTACATTTATGGTTATTTTACCAAACAATTTAATAGCTATGAAATACTTAGAAGATGAAAGCACTTATAGTCCCTAAGAAATTACCTATTTGTCATACATACTTTTACCTCCATGGTTTAATTTGCCTTTAATAATGTTTCCTTAACCAAGAGCTATGGCCTAACACTGAGTGGTCCAATCATTGTTAATAGTACACAGGAAATCACTACTGCCTTTTATGCTGCCTTTAGGGAAGAAATGGCTAAATTTAACTGTAAAATAAAGATTAATCTTTGCACCTTTCCAATAATTGAGAGAAGTAGCAAATGTCAGGAAGACAAAAAACAAAATTGAGGTAACACTTGATTCAGCCAAACTTCAGAATGAAGTTATCTGCAGATGCTTCAGAACACATCATTGCTCAGAAAAAAAAATATAAAATTAATCAGCTTGCTGGTTGTGTACCTTTCTGCCAAAACACCCATTATTCCATTGCATTCTCTAATAATCCTTTAAAAATTGGTTGCAAATCCTGCCCTGGATTTGGTGAAAAACTACCTGGCCCTGCTAGAACATGGTGGGAGGGAAAAAACGTCCCTGTATCCCAAAGATATTCTGACCTCCTGGATGAAAAATAATGCGAGAGCGATGACCAGCTCCCAAAATGTTGACATATTACAACACATCGTTAAAGAAAATGAGAACAGCACGCAAGAGAACATTTTGAACTGCAAAAGCAGCAATCCATTCATCAGAGTTTGGGGATAATTGATGTCATTACACACGGCTGAAACACTGCACATGAATCTGACTAACCACGTTCAAGAAATACTGGAACAAGACTTGAGAAGAGGGACCATGGCAACAGAGAGCTTATAACAGGAAACTAAAGCAAGCTGGTTTGTGCAGTCTAGTAAACAAAGGTGGAGAAGGGACCGTTGCCTATAAATAGGTCAGGGCAGTAAACACCAGCAAAGAGTGCCATTTCAGATAGAACACAGCTCTGGAACAGGAATAAATGGATGAGAACTGACTCTGAATAAATCCAGTTCAGAAATCAGAAGCAGCTAGCCAGCCATTAGGCCTGGCATGCCATGGACTGAAGAGTCAAGAGGGAAACCCACCCACTTTAAGATGGAGAGTGGTCAGACGATGACACTAAGTGGGCTTGTGACAGCAGGAGATTGACTCTGTGACCTGGGAGGATTTTATTATTTTTTTTTTAGAAGACTTGTAGATTCCTAGTAGCTGACTACTTGCACATCTTCCAGACCAAGGAGTAACTAACTCCTAGACTGCTGAAGCAATGAACACCTCCCATTTCCTTTCCAGGGGCCAAGCAAGTACCTTTAGAAAAGGAAATGTACTCCAAACATGCTGCTTCTCATACCTTTCCACTTCCACAGCAGGGCTCCAAAGAGACCAGCTGGATCTCTATGTGCCATGGAATATAGTTCATTCTCATGAAATAGGAAGTAGCAGAGGAAGGTCACAGAAGACCAGTCACAAACACTATCATGCTCTACCCTCTGCACCACTAGAGTTGCAGGGTAATTAGGCACATTAGACGGTGAATTCCAGCTGCAAACTGCATCCGCTTAGACTTTTAAGAGAGGAGAGAAGGGAACAGTTAACACCACTGAGTGACTACTTCTAGTACCTGTGGATCCTCATTTCTGAATGAGGGCCTACACTGGATTTCATAAGCAGGTGGGACTGCTCTCTCCCTGCACTTTGGGTGGACCAAAGGCCAGTGAATGCAGACACCACCACACCAGTCAGTGCCACCAGCTTAGCGTTGCACTGGGCTAATACAGTCCGGAGGGGCCTGAACAGCTTCTGGTACATTTATCAGCACAATCAAGTTGCCTTTGGTTTCTCCCTCTCAGTATTGGCCTACAGTGCTAGCCCTGGCACGACAACTTGAACAACCATATTCTCTCACCTTCCTTGGCCTTCTCTGTGGACAGTTTGGCTGTCATCTCTTGGGAAAGAAGGAGGCGGAATCAAAGACAGACAGCAAGCAGTCTGGGAGAGTCCCTCACCTGTAATGCTAACCTCCTCTGGCAGAAGGCACTACAACCCTTCACAGCGTGAAGAGCAAAGCTTTTTATTTTGCTGCACCTTCAGAATGTCATTGACAACAGCACTGCAGCAGTAGCATGTATTGAACATAACCAATAGTGATTATTAGTATTGCCTTCATTAAACCCTTTCCATGGCGACACCACATGACATACCCATCTGTTCCTGCAATAGAAGAGACACCAAGAAACAGGAGCAACGGCTTTTCCTTCTGTAATCTGAAAGAACTCTCTTCCACGGAGATAACGTGTTCCCAAATGTCTCTTATCCTAATGTACCATGCCATAAACCTAATGTCAGCAGAGAAGAAAGTACATAAAACGTTAGAAGAATATTGAAGGAGCACGCACTAAATTACCACCAGTGACCTCATGCCAGACTATTAAGTAGAAGGAGCATGTAAACCACTCCATTAACATGTTCCTAACAGATGGTTCCAAGATACTTTGTTGGGAGAACCAGTGCAGCTTTCCCAAAAAAAGAGGGTTAATACTGCTTTTTTACCATATGGCCCTTAAACAAGAATTTAAAGTTAAACCATTGCGTCACTCAAAGACAGATGGTGAGGGGAAATAAAGCTTATTTCAAGAGGCACTTTATAGTAATTAATACTACTGTTCTAATAACTGCATTAGATTTTACATTTTTGTATTACATGCTTATAGTTTAAACCATTTCCTCTCTTAACTCACCCTGAGGCTGTGTACCCATCAAGTATAGAAAATACTGTGCAAACATCAAAGACTTCTGGGATGTCTTAGCGAAGTGTACTTTGTTTATAGTATTTCCTATGTAGCTGCAGAGTTACTTTTTCAATATCCCAAATAATAAGTTTTTATTAGAAGTCCATCTTTCATGTAACATACCTCAGACTAGGAACATAGGAAGTATCATTTAGCCTTCCCAGATTATGTGCATGTGTGTATATATATATATGTACTTCTTACATCTGCTTCCTTGTATTGTTACCAAAAAATTACTGACCTATTTTCTTAGAAATGATTACTAACTCACCTCTGGTGTTGACACAACAAAACTTCTTAGTTTTGTCCTAACTGTTCAGTACAACAGCAACACAACACATTGAACTTGCACAGCATACCCCATCACAAGATCCTCTAAGTTAGAAGAGGTTCTCCAAGCTCAGATGTACTTAATGGATGTCCTATGAAGTATCAGAGCTAAAACAGGTTATTCTGTTTCTTCAACTGAAGTGACTCCCACATGGTAAACAGAGGCTAGGAAGATGAGGAAGGCAGTCCTTTGTACTGCACCCAGGAGGACCTCTACTGGTTGCCTTCCTTGGTTGGCCAGGGTTAGTCCAAAATGGACCTGGTCTATTCTGTACACCAGAGCTACCACAGCAGAAACCTACAGTGCAGAGATGCTTCTTGGCATCTCAGGATCTTGGCACACAGCTGAAATTGAAGCTTTACACTGTTTTGCTTAAAAGACGTGTTTTTTCTCTTCACTGAAGCCAAGAGTGAAGCTTCTTTGAGTTAAACTTTATATCAAGATTTAAATTCTCAAATAGCTGGTTAGTGGCTGCCACCTCCAGCCTGGTGGTTCTTGATGTTACATGAACCTCCATTCCCAACAAGAGGATATCAGCCTACGCTAGCTGTCATCTGCCTCCTGAAGTTCATCATGTGTGAAACACTGCATTTCTGAACTTTTCTGGCCCCTCTGCTAGGGTCCAGAAGAGCTCTGCAGTAGAACTATTCTTGGGTTTTGGTCTTCAGAGGAATTCAGCAAAGAGGCAGCAGATGAGCTCATTTTTCCTTAACCCTGCCCGCCCTGTATGCATGAAAATTTTGGCGCAAAAAGTAATTCAGTGGAGAAATAAGCAGCCACTCTACATTCAACAGATTTTTATTTTTTTCCCCCCAATTTTTTTTTTTCCATAGCTGCACTAACACCTGTTCCATCACGCTGGATTTCAGACTGAGCCAAGAAAGCCAGCGTTCACAGACACTATTGCCTCGCCACCTAGGTGTGGCAAAAAAAAAAAAAAAATCTCTTCGGTGTCTGCTGTGTTCTCATCTATCTCTACCTACCACCGACTCGCAGCACAAAGCGAACGCTGCGCTCCTCTCCCACCCCCTGGCAAACGCCAGCTGCTTCTGGGCAATAGGCATTCCCCAAGGGATAGTTACCCACAGAACCAGTCCCAGTGGGAAGATCTGGTGTCTTACACACCACAGGTTGCTCTCATGCCTTTAAAGAGACCTCTCTTTGCTGTCAAAATATGAAGATCAGAGAATGGGCCTTTTTATATCCTTTTCTCTCCTAGTCAGCCCACTGGGAAAGACCTGAGGGTAACAGGAATATTCTTTACATATGCATCAGCTATGTAACTGGGGGTGGCCCAAGGAAAGCCTTCCTAATGCCAGTGCAGGTCGTAGCCACATAGACTTCAACAAAACTCCAGCCACAAACACTTAGTTACCTAAAAACATACTGTCCAGGCTGGAGCACCCCACAGTGGATGTGCCCTGGAGGCCACAAGTCACAGTTTACCAGCATAACAATGTCGTTTCCCAGCTATTTAAAATCGTAGCTGGGGTTAAGCTAGGTTTAATTACGCAGCATAATAAGAAACAACACCTCAGGTAAACATCTTCCTCTTACAGACAGAAAAAGAACTACAATTGGCAACTGCTGCTCTCCTCTCCCTACCAGAAGCACACCAGGAATGAAACCCACACGCACACCCATCCCGGTGGGAGCAGGGAAAGCAAACCTTGTCTTACAGATGGAGACGAAAGTGGTTCTTTGACTGAGCAACAACTCCCTGGGGCAGGGGAAGGCAGAGCTCAACAGGAAGGCCTGAGGTTGCTCTGCAGCGTGACCGAGCAGCCCATCTGGCAAGGGTGGACCAGGTCACTCCAAGAGACGCTGCATGCCCTTCCCCAGGACGGGGACAGGAGCAAAACCCCATCCCACCCCCTCCTCGACAGAAAGCAAGCAGAGGAACACTTCTCCTACCTGAACTCGGGGTGGAGGTTTGGCCGCAGCCCATAGAAAGCCGCTGAGAGGGTCACTAGCCAGCCGGGTTTGTAATTCCCATTCTCACACTCCAGGTAAGGCGAGGACCACCTGATGTGGTTCTTATCAGCACTGAAGCTCTCCCGCCTCTTCCAGCTGTTCTCCAAAGTTTTGGGGCCCGTGTTTAAGACCTTCCTGTGCACGTGTGGCCTCAACTTGCGCTTCAAGCTGTGGAACCACTCCGTTTCCACGGAGGTGTTGGCCAGGCGGTGAGCCGAGGAGGACAGGTCCTGCAGGAGGACCTGGCTCTCATGCCTGCTGGCCTGGAGGAAAACCTGGGGGGTGGAGAAAGGCTCCGTGCTGAAAGTGATAGCTGCCCTGGAGATGTTGGGGTCCCCCTCCAGGAGGCTCCGGATCAAGGCGCGGTACCACTCCAGGTCCTCCTGCAAGTTCTGCTCCCGCGACTTATTGCTCTGGAGGATCATGTTGAGGAAGTTGGTGGCGTGGGTGAGGGTGTCCAGGGCGCCGTGCAGGGAAGGGTGCGAGGTGAAGCGCGACTTGCCGGCGAGGCTGGCCAGCTCGTACCGCCCGGAGCAGTTGGCGCGCCGCAGCTCCCGGGAGTCGCCCGTGTAGAGGAACGAGGCCACGTCCTGGGGCACCTCCTCGGCGAGCCGCTGCGCCAAGATGGTGCTCTCCGGTGAGCGGCTCCGCGGGGCCGGCGGCGGCGGCTCCCGGCTCTTGATGTGGTTGTAAATCGGGTGCTGCCCTCCCAGCGCCCGCTCCCGGACGCGCACCGCCTGCCCTTGGCCGCCGGCGGCCCCCCCCAGCCCCCGCTGGGCGAGGAGCAAGAGGAGAAGGAGCCGGAGCGAAGCCATGTCCCCCGGCGGTCGCGCCGGCACGGCGGAGCGGCTGAAGACGGGCTGCGCGGCCG